>JANIIA010057660.1:0-11047 GCA_027478495.1 Erythroxylum alaternifolium
TGAGAGCGCGAGGCCCGAGAGGCCGAGGCTCAAAGCGGACAATATCTGCAAGCGGGTGGTCTGGGCTGTTACATTTTCAATACTAACTTGAACTTCAAAAAAAGTGGGGTTAAAATGCTCAACTTTTAATTTGTTGCAACAATAGCCTGATGTTAAGTTCTTCGCTAACATGTCCGACATGGCAACACATGTCTGATTAATGTTTCCACCACGCAATTACCACGCTTTTCCTTTTTTCACGTAACTATTTTAATATTTAATAGTCTTTTAAAAGCCTAAATTTATTACTAGAGTGTTCATCCATTCTCCTTCTCTAAGTATTGCCAAATACATCAAAACTAATAAGATCCTAGTTAATGATGGTAAGGCTACCACTATCTTGCCATCTTTGGAGTAGGAATTTATGACTAAATTAGGTTATGATCAAACCTAAAATTACTTGCCAACCCTACTCCTTATAACCCATGTATCTGCCATCTGGAAGTATTATGTGTTTATTACTTGGAGGATGAACATAAACCTTCTTCATCAATGGAGTATAACTCTCACATTTAGTGGTCATGCTCATGGCTCTAGATTAGTAATAATGTAAATAAGATAGTATAAGTATATGCTTACACTAATGTAGGCCAATTGAGACAATCAATAGTAAGCAAAGAAAACATAAAACCTAAAACTAATATTATATCTGTTTCTATCTCAAATAAATGAAAATATAAAGTATACCTCATTAAGATAATTATCAGTAACCAACAATGATATGATCAACTGAACAAATATATAATTATAAGTTTATAAGCTATAACAAATGTCTCTTAAAAACTCTAGAAAACCTTATTATATGTCCACTTTTGGAGCATTAGCCAAGATTATAAAGTTACTAATGATTAGTTTAAAGTTGAAACTCATTTTCTAAAACAAAAAAAGAAGCCAACACAATACTCGCAGAGAATAAAAATAAGAGAAAAATAGAGCCTGAATTCACTAAATTCAAAATTTACCTATAAAAGCGTGAAGGAAGAGTAAGAATATGACTAATAAAGCATATATAGGGTCTTTATCCTTAAACAAGTACTCACTAAACATCATCAATTTTATGCAAATTCTTTCACAAGCATACGTGGGAATGCTCTGTAACATCCTGTTACCCATGTTAAGGCTAGAATAAATAATTATGAGAAATTTCTGTGAAATTAGGAAAATACACCTCATGCATAAGTTATTTATGACATGCACATTTTTGCACATTCACATGATTGTACATGCACTCATTGACATTTTCCAGGTACAATTGAGTTGTTAAATGTGATTAAATTATGTTTTGGTCATTTTGGTGTATTTCAAATATTTTAGAATATTTGGTGAATTTTGAAAAAAAATATTGACATTTGGACCAACCCTTGAGTGACATATGGTAGCATAGTTATGTGACAAGTGGTACATGTGAATAGTGACAAGTGTAAAGCATGCAAAGAACCCACATAGTATTATGTTTTGGTTAGGAGGAGATTACTGAAGCTTCGGTTCTTTACTAAATCATCTTCACTATTTTTCATCACTGAATAGCTATTGATTGTGCCTTTGGGCTATTGAGTTACTCTCTGGACTTTATAACTGAATCCAGTAAGTAGCCTTTGCTGATGTTTAGTTTCTGGTGTAAATATATACGTGCATGCATGGATTTGGAAATTGAGGCATATATATGTTCTGTCCTGTTTGAATGAGAAAACCGAATATGGATATATATTGTGTTTGCTTGTTTGAAGAATCAGAAGTTGAAAGATATTGTCGAGGAGAGTTGGAGCTAAAAGAATCAATTAATTTTTGCTTAAGAAGAGTGCAAAATGTTGGAAAAAAATGATGACTTATATTTTGTCATTCTATTGTACATGCGTAAATGCTTGGTTTTGGTGTTGAATAACTTCGATGACTGACGTGAGAATTAGGAATTGTTGCTCATTGTGTTGAATAGATTATGGATTAAGTAGTATAGCAATTTATGCAAAGTGATGAAGAAGTATGTATGTTTTGTTGTTGTTTGAAAAATCACGTACATGGGTAATAATTACTGTTCATATATGAAAATGTCTGAAAATGAGTTTAGATTTATGGGAACAAGCTTAAGTGATGTGGTCGACCTTTTTTAAATGCAAAATAAATGATTGAAATGAGGTTTTGCTGGAAATGAATCAGTTAGAAAAAAATGAAAGGTGCTGGCATTTGAGTTTGCCCGAAAACACCTGTTTTTGGTCTTAGTATATTTTGATCTATTATGAATCAGTAGAAATGAATTTATATGTTAAGTGTGAATCCTGGAGTTTTGACTTGTGGGTGTTGATGAGCTACAGACAAGTTAGAATGGTTTTGAGTGATCATTTGAATTAATGGGATATAATGGTTTTGAGTGATCATTTGAATTAATGGGCGAAAAAAATATAACGTTTGAAAAATGACAGTAGAGAGAGAATGAAAATGTGGAATTTTGAATTTGTGATGTTTGAAATGTAGGATTGTTTCTGAATTGTTTGGAAGTTACAGTGAGTGTAAACAAGCTTAATAGACGATTTAGAACTGATTCAGATGGAAAAGGAAGGAGAAGAAAACACTGAGTTTGCTGAAGAAGATGAAGATTTGTGTGCTAAAGAGAGAGAAAAGTGGTAGTTAAATGTATGGGTTATGAACTGGAGTTTTTCATTGAACAACCCTAAGTCTTTTGGCTATAACTTTTTCATCCAAACTCCAAATGACTTCAAACTTAGATCAATAGATTCCTAAGACATTTTTATTTCTCTCCATAAAAATTTAGAGCTATCTGAATTAAATTTGAAAGTGATTGATAGGATGAAAGTGTGGAAGTCTACTGGAATGTTAGGAACTAGAAAATTTTCATGAACATGCTTCGGTATTCTGATTATAACTTGATCTGTAGATTTCCAAATAAGTTGATTCTTAGTTCAGATTATACTGGAGACATAAGTATACAACTTTCTTGAAGAAGTCTAATTTTGATTTTGTCACTAAGACTTTCAAATTTGGCATGAAACTACATCTTAGCTTAGACTATAGCATTACCAGGGACAGAAATTATGTCCTGTGATTATTGAATAAATTGTATTGATGTTGGCCGACTTAGATTGAGGTGTCTTCACTAAAGTTGTATCTTATTCTCTTAACTTTAAATTGTTATAAATTTTATAATTTTTGGATATCTGAGCTGAAAGATATAAGTTGTACAATTCGAGGGTATGATCATGTACTAGCCAAATGTTCAAATATACACAATTTGTGGTATTGTGAGCATAACTCATAGTATACTGAATCAAATTAGATGATCTTGGAGTCATTAGAAACTTAAGACATAGTTGAACAATTTTCCAGAAGAAAGTGTTGCCTAATTTTTCCATTTACTTTATCATATTTAGTATGCAAAATTGACTCATATGTGTATTAGATTGACCCATATGTGTATTAGAAAAAAAATCTGAAGTGGTCAATGAAATTATGAAATTGTTTTGACATTGTTTTGTTTTGGTCTTAGAAACACACAAGGTATTAATGAGGGCTTTGATATATGAATGAATTGTTGATAAGGATCACAATATAGTACCCCGGAATTGTCATTGAACATGCATTGTGCATATTACATAAGTACACGCGCATAACATGCGCATAATGGACTACTTACATTGGTGCAAAAATGTGATATATTGTAAATGTGTTGTGTATGTTTTAGAGGAGCACATCGGATGCCAGTCGAACATTACTGGACCATCTAGGCAATAGCTTCTTGGAGCATACTGTTCGTCAACCTAGATGAATTTCCTACGATTGATTTAATTTGATTTGTTAAGCTTCCAATTATTGAACTGTTGTGCTTGTTTCTGAATTCCGGACTTAAAGTCCGAGGAGTATATATTTGGGACTGTATTGGAAGTTTTTTGATTTGTTTGATAATTTTGGTTGTATTATGCTATGTGAATTCTCAATGAAAGTTGAATGCCAGACTTGGGTCTGATGATTATGAAATTTTGACTGTGTTTTATACATGATTGTGATAAGTGGTAAATTCTGAATTGATGCATAACATAAAATGCATGCTCAGATAAAGACGTTGTGACCGGAGTGGCCAGTATCAAGTGCTTACATGTAGAGCTTTGCTCCATGATATATGATTTGGCACGTAAAGCTATACTCTGTGATATATGTTTCTGAATAAGCTTAATAGGTCAGTATTTGTACATGTGACAAGCACTCGGTCACAACATTAATAACGAATGTGGAGTCTCATATGCATTTATATGTGTTTATTTATGATCTAATTCGCATTGATTAAATGATGTGCCATGACAGTGTGAGTATTTGAAATATTCATGTTCTGTATGAATAATTGTGAAATATGCGATTTGTGTATGTGAATTCGGTGAAATCATCAACGATGGTTCACTCATTGAGTTCGTAAAACTCATAAAAAATTGCAACATGATTTTTTAGATACGAGACAAGAGACTAAGTGTTTATTCTAGATTAGAAGAACGTTTTGGACTAAGTTATGACCCAGTGGTCTGTTAGCTAACGTTAGAGAGTTGTAGCTTTTATTTTGTAGTTTTTGTTAGAACATATATGAGGTTTTGTAGATATTCGTCTGGAAACATTGTAGACTTTGTGAATGAATGCAATGAATGATTTTAAAAATTTGGTGACTTCTGATTATGTTAGATGATGCCATATATAAGTTGGATTTGTTTTTGCCCTAACATGTCATTATCATAGGATATGTACTTGAATATTCGTGAATGTTTGGGTATATATACTTTGTGGCAGTGGGATGTTGCATGATCAAAGGAGAAGAATAAATGAAAAGTCCTATAATAAAATTAGGTTTTTCTCTCTTTTTTAATTTTATTAAATAATAAAATAATTATGTGAAAAAAGCAACATATGGAAAAAAATCAGTGTGGCTTGATTAGCCATGTCATTTACTTCAACAGAGAACTTAACGTGGGGTTTATTTTTATAACAAATTAAAATTTAGGGTATTTAAGCGCCGCTTTTTAAAATTCGGACTAATATTACAAGATTAAAAAAAGTTTAGGAATTTTTTATAATTAACCCATTTAACTAATATGACATAAATGAACATTCTCAATTATATAAGTTTATATGCTTGCCACTTATGTTAAGTATAAGTTTTCTTTGATCCAACATATATAAATTATATATAAAAACTTGGATAAATTACATCAAAATATCAAATAAAAAGAATAATAAATATTTATAATTTTCTAACTATTACAATTTACAATAATAGTCTGTGCTAAACAGCCAATTAAAAGTGAAATTCGAATTAAAAAATTTTGTAATTATATTGCATATATTTAATTTAACTTATACATCAAATATAAATAAAATTAAAAGAAGAGAAGAAACAAAGACATGAAAATTCATTCAATCAAATACCAGCTCAAATCGCATTGATCTTGATTCTTCTTTAGTACAAAATCCTTAACTTTAACAGGAGTCTCATAATCACTATCATTCGAATTCATTGCCCCATATGACATGTCAATACTTTCCTATTTATGATTACCTTCTAAGTCATTCTCATCTATCGAACCTGGTTCCTCATAAACCTAATTGGCCAAAAGATCGATATGATCAAGGCAAATTGGATCTATATAACTACTTTTTCTATTAAGAGTCCTAGTAAACATTATAATTAAATTATTAAGAAATTAAAAGAAATTATATCCAACTTAATAATGATAATAACGTACATTTCTCCTATTAAATTCAATTTTCTTTACCCCAGCTACAAACAATGGAGAGTAAAGTTGGTTTTCTCATATCTCATTGATGACTACAAAATAAGGTGTGTATAAAGAAGGCTTGTCTTTTAGATTGGCCTTGATTGCTTGTTTTTTCCTCTCTATGGCATCATAAAAGTAACTCATTGTTGCCTTCTCATCACTATCAACCGAATGAAGAACCATCATCAAAGGCTCATAAACTCAAATGGCAAATTGACATTGGGATAAAAATTCATTATTGTTGGCCCCGGGTCTTGGTTCTTATTTCACGGCAACAAGGCGCCAAAATTGGGGGACTTTTTAAATTAAAAGTATATATATAAAAAACTAACATCAATATAAAAAGAATTAAATTCTTGGTGGGAGTAAAAAACAAATAAACAAACAAACAAACAAAAAATGATAATGTCACGGCTGTGTATTTGAAAATGTCAAGGCCGTGACAACAAGGAGTCACGGGTGTGAGAGCCAGAAGTCACGGTCATGCTTGTGCATGATCGCAAGCTTCCAACTAAAATGGCATTTGCACGATCGTGCAATTCGATGAACAATGCAGCTTTTGCACACTCACTTCTAATTTTCGTAACTTTCAATCCTGAAGTCCAAAATTTTCAAACTTTATGTCGTTAGAAAGCTAAGAGAAAGAGCTATAACTTTCATGAAGAAATCTTTGTCTAATTCTGTCTAGATCAGTACAGTTTATTTATTGAAGATTTAGAATACATTTTTATCCCCTCTTTCTCTCTACTTAACAAAAGAAATTGCTACCAATATCACAAGACACGAATCCAACAATAATAGACTATACATACATAACTTCCAAATTAACCATTTGCTTAAGAATATTCATCCAAAAGCCATTAAACAAATAACAATTTGTTCTGAATGAAAGTGACACTTAACAGAGAAGAAATTTCTGCACATATACAAAGAGAAATTCTTCAACCCTTCTTTCATTCATTTCTCCGTAAGACAAATTTTCATCTCTCAGATATTGCAGAGTTTATACAACTTTAATTACACACTAAGAATCAGCACAGTGGCATAATCCAAAAAAATACAATATGTATGTATGATTGTAAGGCTACCTAAGATATTCGAATTAACTTAGTTATAAAAGATAATAATAATTCTTGGAGTTTGCTGAAGTTGCAAGGTTTAATGATCTACTTGTTCTTCACCTAAAGAGTGGAAAATAATAGGGTAAGCTGTGAAGCTTAGTGGCTAATACGAATATAGTCATTAGCAACTAACCACACACACATAACCAATTATATACATAAATTTATATCACATATAAATATAATAATCGAATTATTCACAGTTCAAACTTATAGTTAACATATAATTACTCAAATTAAATCATGTATTTTTCAATGATCAAAACAGAGCATTCAGTCATATAGCGTGTTCAACAAATTAAAGCAAAATGCATACAGATAATGACTTGAGAGATTCTCATATAACAAAATGGCAAAACCGAAGTTTACATCATGACCAAAATTATTCCATTTTTCGGAGCTCATATGTCACAAGCAGGTAGCCGAGAGAAGGCTATAGGTCAACGTACACGTGACGAATGAAATGGTATCTCTCTTACCCCCACAAGCAATTTTCCAATGCTTACATATTTCATATCATATTCACAGAACATTTTTCCCTCATTCACAATGATTCAAGACAAGCAATTTAGCATACGTACAAGCAAATATTTTAGCTCATCATTACAATAACTATAAACATACTACCTTGTAACTCTAAGGTCAAGTTTGTCTTTCCTTTTGTTCTTGCCTTCAACTTTCTTGGTTCCCTTTAAACAAACATATTTTTATTCAAACATCATATACAAATAGAACTTCCATAAAACTCTATTATCAAAAAATGAGCTTAGACTTAATCTACTCTTAGTTTATCTAAACTAGAAGAACTAAGATTTAGTTAAAAGTTCATAAAAATCTAAGAAAAAGAATCTCGGTTCTCTTTTTTCTCTCTTCATTTTTAATACATAACTTATTTTCTCTAATTCCTTTTTCCACCAAAACAAGAAGAATAAATAAAGGTTACTTAAAAACTCAACTGAATATTCTTCTTCCTTCTTCTTGTCTTTCTATGCTTCGATTTCTCCTTCTCTTCTTCTGATTTCTTCTACGACTTTCTCTCTTTTTCTTTCTTATTATACACGACTCTCTTCTCTTCTCTTCTCTTCTTATCAGTTTAAGACAAACTTTTGTCTTTTCAAGCTTACCCTTCCATATTTAATTTAATTCCTACTAACTGCTTACTTTATTTTAACATTTCTATTTAATACATGCAACACACATATAAATAAAAATATAATCTTAACTAACTCCAAACTTTTCCCAAGAATTCAAATTTTCGGTTCACGCTTGCTAATTTATTAAAATAAATTCTAAGAAAATTCGGGGTCCAACAATTATCAAGTATAATTTTAGAAACCTCCAATCCAGCATTAAACTTAACATACTAAGATGCAACTCACTTATCACTTGCAAACATTTATCTTAACTCTTTCTTTTTGATAATAAAACACTGAAGTGATAAGAAATTTGTAGAAAATATTGTAATAGTAGGATGACACAAATTCCTATCAATGGTGAAATTCTTTCTCATTAAATTCAAGACTCACACATGATTGTAGATAAATTTAGTCATTTTTTTTACTTTATGTACAATCTCATCAATAATAGGAAAATACCTAGCATCTTCTATATTTTCCAACATCAAGTCAATGCAATGTGCAGTACAAAGAGTCTAATAAAAAGAACTATACTTGCTTTACAATCGTCTTTCAGCTGCTTTATAAGAAAAATCATTGTCACTAATGTTCCCAACTTCATCAAACATTTCAAATAAAGTATCAGGATTCCTAACAAGGTCAAATTCATCAATAGACTTTAAAAACATTGTCCCATTTGCAAAATAAACTAAAAAATTAAAAAAAGGCTTCTGTTTTCTATTTATCCAACTATCACATATGATTGAACATCCAAAAACAACCCAATTCATTATTCTTTCATCCACATAGCTTTTTATTTCACAAACAGAGCTACTCAAAAGTATACCTGTATAGTCACCAATTGAAAGAGCTTTATATCTTGGATCGTAAAAGGCAATAATATCTACCATAGGCTAATAATAATAAGACTAAGAAGTATTGAATTTTATATGTGAATCATATCACCATCTAGCCATTTCCATATCCATATTATAAGACATTTCTTTATATTGTAAGGCACGACGAATTGAAGGCTAAGCTCTAGGAGTTGTTTATGGTGAAATAAAATTAGACACTTGTCTTCTTCTTTTCCTAATTAACATCAGGTGCAACATTCCTTTTTTGTTAGGTAGGAATACTACCACTTTCACCATTCCCACTAACATCCTGAACACTGACAAAAGTACTTCCACTATTAATTTTGTAATTCAATCTTTGCATTCTATCTTTCTCATGCTGAAATTCTTCAAGTAAAGACTTCATTTTTTATTTCATACTAAGGCTCACTTTTTTACAAGGCTCTATATCACCTTTAACCACAGCTAAATGCTTCTTTAATCTGTTATTCTTCCACCTTTCAAATGCTTGTTACAAAATAAACAAATGGTATGGTTCTTCATTCCATGAACCAATCCAGCATGAGCCTAAGCTGGATCATTTAATCTTCCTGAAGTGGTTGAATTATCTATAGTACTTGAACTTTCTTTCATTTATCTACAAAAATAAATGAAGACATATATCGAAATTGACTTAATAACTTCATATCAAAATAAAGAACACATAATTTTATTATCAACTACTATCACAAAATATATATTGTTTAACTAAAAAGTTAAAACTAACACAAAAGCATATACATCTTATATAACTCATTTTGTATAATGATATCATTTAACCATAAACTAAAGATACACTTACAACTATAACATATTTAACTTCAACCATAACTCACAACTATAAGTTTACAACCTATTTTATGTAATTACATTTTTTTACTTATAAAATTCAATTTGTAATGCTTATAATTATTGTGTTTTCTTAGCTAATTTTAATCAACACTGTGAAAATCCTAATTCCCAACTTTAATTTAACAATATTTCATTCACCAATTTTAATCAACATTCTTAGTTTCTTACTCAAGTTAACTCATATACTACACAATTCAATTTTATCCAACATAATCGAGGTCCTAGTTACTAGTTTTTTTTTAGTATCTTAGAACTCTTATAGAGGTCGATTCTATCATCTAGCCGTTGGTTTCCTGTTATTCCTATAACCCTCCAGTTAGGATAACCTGTGGCATCAAACCTTCACATACACCTCCGCCTTCTCCACCAAAAGAAAGACCCTCTTTAGAAACACCAAAAGAAAGGTGTATAATGTAGATGAACCTAATGATGAAGAAGATATTAAAACATAAAGGGAGAGGAAAAGAAAAAATAAATGCAGAGAAAATGATAAAAATAATGAGAGATGAAAAAAATCTGGTGATGAAAAAGGTTTAAAATTTAATTAAAAGAATACATATGGACAATGGTTAAAATGGAGATAAATATCTCAATTTAAGTGTTACTACAAAAGAGATATAATTTTAAGAGTTAAATAGGGTTGCTAATTTCTTTGTAAATAATTTACTTGCACAATTATTTTTTAGTATTAAAAAACGTAAGGTTTATCGTTAGGCTTTTCAAATTACTGCTTCAAATTTTAAATTAAAAATGTTATAATTTACGCACCATAAAAATAAGGTGTGACAATTCATATTATTATTTTTTTGAAAAGTTAAAGAAAGTATATTAATGAAATATAGTCCAATCCTTACAAAGATGAAAGTGCACCATTTTGATGTCATAAAAGATTCTACCTATATGTGCTCTTCGGCATTAAACAAAGACTGCATCCTTGTTACTTACTATACTTTGCATTATAGGGCACTAAACGTAGACCGAAGGTGTGCTTGTTTAGTGAGTATGAAAAAAGAGGAATGGGTATGAAATGAAAGATTGAGTTTGGTAAAGGGATATGATTATAGGGTTATTATTTTGATTACCCACTTTTGGGTAATACCTCATTCCTCTCCTAATAGAGGAATGAGTTAATTAATTATATTATAATTAATTAAAATATAATTAATATTTAATTAAATACAATATAATTAATTAAAATATAATTCATTCATTAATTAAAATATTGTAATTAATTAATTAATTAAAATATAATTAAT
>JANIIA010057681.1:0-11047 GCA_027478495.1 Erythroxylum alaternifolium
TATTAATTTTTTGGTTTATTCTACAAATGGTTATATGTTTTTGAAATCTATTAATGCATCTGGCCTTATTAGAAATACTGAGACTTTGTTTGGGATATTTGATGAAGTTGTGAATGAAGTAGGGCTAGAAAACATTATTCAGTTTCTTAATGACAATGATTCTGCTTATAAAGTAGCAAGAAAAAGGTTGCAGAATACGTATAATTCTTTTTTTTTGGACTTCTTGTGTTACACATTGCATTGACCTAATGTTGGAGATTATAGGGGATTCTAGGTATTTTTTTGTTATCGACGAGACTATGCAGAAAGCTAAAAAGGTGACAAAGTTTATTTATAATCGTGCATGGGTGTTGAATTTCATAAGAAAGGAATTTACCAATAGTAAGAATTTGTGTCATCCTGCTGTGACAAGATTTGCAACAAATTTCTTATCACTTTAGTCTTTTGTTTCACTGAAGAAAGAGTTAAGACAAATGTTTACAAGTGATAAGTGAATTGCATCTCAGCATGCTAGGTCTAATGCTGGAGTGGAGGTTTGTAATATTATACTGTAAGATAGCAAATTTTGGTCTTAATGTCAATTTATTATCTGAGTTTGTAAGCCTTTGGTGAGGGTGCTTCGCTTGGTTGATAGTGAAGAAAAGCCAACAATGGGTTATATTTTTGATGCCATGGAGAGAGCGACAGAAGCAATCAAGGCTAATTTGAATCATAAGCCTTCTTTGTACACACCATATCTTTCAATCATTAATGAGAGAAGGGAAAGACAACTTTCTTCCGTTGTTTGCAACTGGGGCATTTTTGAATCCTAGTGTTTATTTTAAACTAAATCTTAGTAAGCAAGTTGAAGTTAATAGAGGAATGTTTTTAACTATTACGACAATAGTTAACATTGACGCAATGCAAGATCTCTTAAGCTCAAAATGGAGCTTTATAAGTTGTCTTATGGGGATTTTGGAATGCCAATTCCTATTCGACAAAGAGGAAAACTTTCTCCAAGTATTAGTTATTTCCTTTTTTTATTTGTTGAAAATTAATTATCACTTTTTTTGTTTATAACGCTACTTTTGTTATCTTATAACTTACAATTTCTTAGTGGGATCAATTCAGAAATGGTGTTCTAGAATTAAAAGGATTGCAATTCAGATTTTAAGTCAATGTGTGAGTGCAACAGGCTATGAACGAAACTGGAGCACATTTGAATTTATCCACTCCAAAAAAAGGAATAGATTAGAGCATAAAAGGTTGAATGACTTGGTTTTTGTTCGATACAATTTAAAGCTTTAGGAAAGGTATGTTATTATCATTATTATCGTTATTCATTTCGATATAATTTCTTATAATTTTCTAATAGTTAAAATATATCCCCTTTTTGTGATTGTTGGAAATGTGAATTTTTGGGAATTGTTGGAATTGGAAATTGTTTTATAAATGTTTTGTGATTGTTGGAAATGAGAATTGTTAGGAGTTATCAGAATTGGAAATTTTTTTATGAATGTTTTGTAATTATTGGAAATGTTAATTGGGAATTGTTGGAATTGAAAATTGTTTTATGAATGTTTTGTGATTGTTGGAAATGGAAATTGTTAGAATTGGAAATTGTTTTATGCATGTTTTGTGATTGTTGAAAATGAGAATTATTGGAAATTGTCGGAATTGGAAATTGTTTTATGCATATTTGGAAATTTGAATTGTTGGAATTGGAAATTGTTTTATGAATGTTTTGTGATTATTGGAAATTATTTTATGCATGCTTTGGGATTATTGAAAATGAGAATTGTTGGAAATTGTTAGAATTGGAAATTATTTTATGCTTGTTTGGAAATTTGAATTGTTGGAATTGGAAATTATTTTATGAATATTTTGTGATTGTTGGAAATGAGAATTTTTGGGAATTGGAAATTGTTTTATGCATGTTTTACGATTGTTGAAAATGTGAATTTTGAGAATTATTGGAATTAGAAATTGTTTTATGTATGTTCTGAAATTGTTGAAAATGTGAATTGTTAGGAATTGTCGGGAAAGATATGTTAGTATCATTATTATTTTCGATATAATTTCTTATAATTTTCTAATAATTAAATTTTACTGGTTACTAGGAATCTTAATAATACAAGTAGCTCCACTCATCCAATTTCCATTGATAACATTGATCTTTTGGCGGATTGGGTTTCTAAAGAACCGAATTTGATAGATGTCAATGACTTGGAAGATAATCCTGGATGGGAAAGTATTGACATGTCATTTGGTGCATTAAATTTGAATGATAATGATAACGAAGCTCTTCTCAATGATGAGGATTTTGTACCAAATGATAACTAGGGTCAGTGCAATTATAGCGGGTATCCTCCTATTGACGATTGAATTTTTTTTAGGTTATTTTTTCCTCTTCTTTTAATTTTCCTTATATTGATGTTTAACAGTTTACGTTAAATTTTACATATGTGATCTAATTGTAAATGTTTTTATTTCATGTTTAACTTCAACTTCATTGTTTCCTCATCAAGATGAAATTTTAATAGTTAAGAATATTTATTATTCTTTTTATTGGATATTTTGATGTAATTATTATTTATTAAAATGATGAAATTGTATTATTATAATTTTTTTAAATAATTTGTATTATTCTTATTTTTATATTTATATATGATGATTGTCTTTTTTTCATATTAATTATGGTTATTATTTATATGTGAAATATTTAAAAATTATTTTTATTTTATATTAAATTATTAATTGTGATTATTATTTATTATTATGATTTTTAGAAACATGGCTGATGTAAACTTGTAAAGTATACAGTATATAGCTGTATAATATACTAATAGACTATTTTGCAAACTTCATAAAATTTAAGGGACTATTTTATAAATTTAAAAATTACCCAAAACGATACTTGGTATTGATCGGTACCGATACAATATTGTGCCAGAACCTAATCCGATACCAAGTCTGGTATGGAATTCGTAACTTTGCTCTTATCTCTAAGTCTAATTCTCAAAGTTGGATAATCTATCTGATCAGCCTCGATTTTGCTTCTTTCATTGCAAGTAATTATCGTAAAGTTGCATGATCAGAATAAAAAATTACTTTAATACCAAGCAAATATGACCAAAATTTTTCTAAAGCAAAATCCAAAGATAAAAGTTCCTTTTTAATTATAGAAAATATTTTAATTGAGCTGGATTGAAAGTCTTCGAAGCATAATAGATGGCATGCAAAGCTTTACCTACTCTTTGTCCTAGAATTGCCCCCATTGAATAGTTGCTTTCATCACATATGATCTCGAAGGGGAGGCTTCAATTTGGTGTTTAAATACCTGACGAGGATGTTAAAAGCTGCTTGAGTGTGTTGAAGGATTCCTTACACTTATCATCGAACTCAAAGGAGACATCTTGTTGTAACAGCTTGCATAATGGTATGGCTATCTTTGAAAAGTCTTTGATGAATCTATGATAAAAACCTGCATGACTAAGAAAAGAACACACTTCCCACACGTTTGAGGTGTAAGGTAAAGAGGAAATGAGATCAACTTTAGATTTAGCTACCTCTACACCCCTAGCTGATATAACATGTCCTAAAACTATACCTTGGTCTATCATAAAATGACATTTTTCTCAATTAAGCAAAATATTAGTTTCAATGCATCAATCCAACGTATAAGCAAGATTCTTAAGGCATTCATCAAAGGAAAAACTATACTTGCTAAAATCATCTATGAATACCTCTACGATCTTCTCAACATACTAAAAAAAAGGCTTACTATACATCTTTGGAATGTGGTGGGTGTGTTGCATAATCCAAATGACATTTTCAGTAAGCAAATGTACCAAATGGGCATGTGAAGGTGGTCTTTTTTTAATCTTCAGGTGTGATCGGTATTTGAAGATAACCTGAAAAGAAATCTAGAAAACAATAATACTTATAACCAGCCAATCTTTTAAGAATGTGATCAATAAAGGAAAGGAGAAATGACCTTTACGAGTCACTGAGTTCAATTTTCTATAATCAATATAAATTCGCCACCCGATTTACACTTAGGTAGGAACCAACTCACCTTCTTGATTGGTCACAATTGTGATTCGAAACTTCTTTGGAACCACTTAAAGAGGACTTACCCACTTACTGTCAGAGATAGGTTAAATAACCCTAGCATCGAGAAGCTTAAGCTTGTCCCTCTTCACAACTTCCATGATTGGAGGATTCAGCTTACATTGAACTTGCTTTGTGGACTTGGCATCCTCCTCCAACAAAATACAATGCATGCATATAGAAGGGCTTATTCCTTGGATATTTGTGATTGTCCATCCGATAACCTTTTTATGCTCCCTTAACCTTTGTATCAGCATGTCTTCTTGAACTGAAGCCAACTCCGTTAAAATGATAACTGGCAAAGTTTACTTATCTCCTAAATATGCGTACTTGAGGTGGGTGGGGAGTAGCTTTAGCTCTATTTCAAGTGCCTGCACATCAGAAGGTAATAACTTTTGGTGAGATTTAGAGAACTGTATGGAAGCCAAATCATACCCTTTAGTAGAGTGTACTAACGAATACAATGTAATTGCCATTTTTATTAGCCCTTCTCTCACTTCAATATCATTTTTGGCTTTTGCTTCCATATGCTCAATCAAGATTGTTTCTAAATGATCCTTGCAACTCAATTTAAACATTTCCTGTGCTAGAGGATCAATGACATCAACAGAGAAAACATAGTATCATCATGAGGACGTTTCATAACATTAAAAATGTTAAAATGAATCACTTCCCTATCAAATTCCATCGTGAGGGTACCCTTACGAGCATTTATCTTACTTTGAGCCTTATTAAGAAACGGTCTCCCCAACAAGATAAGTATTGTATTGTACGAAGTGTCATCATTCATATCAATAGCATGAAAATCTGCAGGAAATACTAACTTATTCACTTACACTAAAACATCCTCAAACTCTCCATTAGGGTAAGCATTAGTACGGTCAGCTAATTGTATGATAACACTTGTTTCTTGCAAAGGGCCTAGATTTAAGGATGGCATAACATTAATTGAAGCTTCTAAATTTAACATAACTCTATTAATAACAATGTTACTAATTTTGCAAGGAATAGTGAACATACCTAGATCCCGACATTTTCAAGGCATCTTCTTAAAAACTGCAGACATTTTCTCAACCATCATCACCTCTCAGCCTTCTTTTATGTTTACAGAGTTCTTTAAGGAATTTTGCATACCTTGGTACTGGCTTAATTGCATTGAGAAAAGGTATGGTCTCTTCCACTTTTCGAAAAGTCTCTAATATCTCTTATCTTTCTCCTCCTTATTCAGCCTTGTCAATCCATAAGGAAAAGGTGGAGGGTTAGTCTTAATGATATGAATGGATTTTGCTATATTTTTATATGTTATTTAATTGGAATTCATTCCTTTTTTAATGTTTAATTGCTCATTTTGTGTTCCTATTGATTTTACATGTAGATTTAATGATGGAATACAAATATAAGATTAAAGCATAAAGTTTTGAAGCCATTAGGAGCTAGGAAGGTTGTTCATAAAGCAAACAACAAATTGAAAAATTGGAGCAGCATCAAACAGGCTATCCAAAATGTCAACCAAATGTGTTTAATAGAGAGCCAAAAACTTGTCCAAAATGGTAGCCTTTGGAGCTTTCCTTGCACACCAATTGACAACATCTTTGGAAGTCCTCCTTGCTTCAAAATGCAGATCAATTGGCTTTTAAAAATCTAGCATTATGGCATCACTACCAGTGTTTGAGGAGAGGAGTTTCACACATGAAACGTAACAGTTGGAGGCTGTTTGACAAAGAAGAAACGTCATCATTTGGCCAACAAAATGCAGACATAATGAGAAGCAACAATAAGGGTGTGTAATGCGTGAGGGTTTTTTTTTGTGTTAACAGTGTGTGTGTCCACCAATATTAAATTTTCACATCAAAGAATAGTGGGGGAGATATAATACACAGTTGGAAAATAGAAGAGAATTGAAGAGAAGAGAGGAGAGGCGTGTATAGTAGCTTGGGCAAAAAATGTTTATTTGTCAAATCAATGAATATGAGAGAGGAGAAGAGAAGCTTGTGACAGTGAGTGAAGAACCAAAGGGGGATTCTGTAGGGTTATTAATGAGGGCTGAAGTATTTTTCTGGGAGAGACCCATAGAGGGCTAGACATCCTGACATTGGTTCAGAGGTGACAACGACGCCGATGACCCTAGATAAGTGTATTTCTTTGTTTTTGTTGTTTCTTTCTCTCATTAGGAATTGGTTATGTTATCTTGTATTTATTAAATTGGGATTATGAAAAAATGATTTTTAATACATTCATTGAATCATTTATTTGCAAACCTATTGCTAGAATTTCGATGTAATCTGTAATTGTTATGTTGAAATTTATATGTAGTGACTAATGATTCGTAATCATTAGGGATAACATGACCTAGGTTAAATGACATATCGTATGTAGTTATTGCCTTGATTAATCGGTTTTCCTAATTCATAATGCTATTACCAAATTAAATCTAGATATCGTATCCTAAGTTATTTGATGGTTAGGTTTAATTAATGAACGTATATTGATTAAATAAAACCTAAGGGAAAACTCGGGTTAATTATTAACCCACGATTAATAGTTACTAAGAGAGGTTTAAGAACAACAAATCATTGAAATATGCTTAATTAGGTTATAGGCTGAGATTGAACTAAAGAATTGGGTCCCTATCGAATTCCCCACTTTTATCAATTTTTGCATGTTTTCTTTAATTTGTTTTTATTAGTCTAGATTCATTTTATTTTTTATTTGAAAAATCCAAAACCTCCCAAAACCTAAATACTGATTAATTTCACTCAACAACTTTACACACACTCTCTGTAGGATCGACCTAGACTCACTATTGCTATAGTAGTATTATAGTTATTTTATTTTGACTAGCGTTATGACGCGCTTGGCAATTTTGGCATCATTTCTGGGGAGTGTGGTGTTTTAGTTTTTTTTTTGTGATTTAATTGGTGTTTTGTATATATTTGTTTGTAATTGATTTCTTTTCAGTTATTTCATGATCTTTCCATTTTTTATTTCATGTTTATAAAGAAAAAAATTTCGATATGGACGGAGGTAATTTTGTTTATAACTTATATTCTCAATCCTATAATAATCTTTGGACTGATCAACCTAACTTTTGTTATAATTGGGATAATCATCAAAATTACTACCATGATAGTTTATAGGACGCACAACAATTCTCATAAAGACCAGAAGCTTCCTATCACGACTCCGGTCCATCTCTGAAAGAGTTGATTAATATTGTGTACGCTAATACTTTGCAATTGCAACAGAATATTCTACAATTCCTGCAGGATAGAGGAAAATTTTCAAAAACTACATGGTCTAGCTCCCAAGATTTGGGGAGCCAACACAACTTAGGTACATCTCTAGAAGAAATGCTTAATATTATAGCTACTAACAATCTTCAAATTCAACAGGATATGCAGCAGTTCCAACAAAATATGCAACAGTTGTTTCAGCAGGGTGTACAACAAATCCAACATGATGCTCTGCAATTGCAACAAGATGCATTACCTTGATTGGGAGATATCAATCATCTATAACCATAAAGCTAAAAGGCGCAGCCATATCTATTCGAGGTGTACCTAATGGATATTTGTGTGAAAACTTTACAAAGTGATGTGGAGCTTGAGAATTTTGAGGTCAACCCTTAACTAATTGCTTGTGTAGAAGAAGCAGAGGAGGAGCTTGAAGCCAAAAAAGACATATCTTGTAGATCAGGGGTAAGTATTGAGTTCGTAATTATTTTTGAGAATAACTCTTCACCTTTACATAGCAGTTGGAGGAATTAAATGGGGAAGAAAAAGACAAAGAGACATTTGAGATCTTTCCATAGTGTATAGACTCAATTAAGATTGAAAGTTAGCAGATATGGAAAATGCTGAATATGACAGATCGTCAACTGAGACACTATCCCGAAGAACCTCATATGGAGGAGCTGCATGTGACACCTGAAGATCACAACTTTGTCACATGAGAAGTAAACATGGAGTTGAGCTAGTGACCCTAAATAAAGGCGCTTCTTGGAAGGCAACCAAAGGGAAGTAAATTTCTTGTCTTTACATTTTCACATTTCCATTTATATGCATGTGTGTTCTTTATTGGTTTGTTTCTTGCTTGTTTTAAGTTTTCAATCAAAATGAGAGAAAGAATAAAACAAACATAGAAACATTATCACTTCTAGGATTATTTAATCATGAGTAGAGAATGAATTGACTAGAGAATTTCATAGCAACTTTAGTATATATTTTTACTCTTGTGATTGGTCGATATGCATTATCTTTAGAAGAGTAGTGATTAGTGGTAGATAAAGCTAGTAGATTTTGAGCTTTACTAGATTTAAACATCCATATTAGTCTCATTGTCTTTTGATAATGTGTGACCTTTATGACATGTACATCCCGATTTTATATTGAACTTCTATTCGAGACCACATTTTTATCACATGCATTAACATGGATATGATTAGGCATTATTTACTTTTCTGAACTATATTAGCCAAATAGCCTACCCATTACATGATTTTCCTTTTTATAAGAGCCTTTGAGCCTTATTAGTCTTTCTTTTTGTATCAACCATATTACATGCTTTATACTTAACCAAATGTCCTACCTAAGACATAAAGTTAGTGGAACATTTGTGATAGGTGAGTTTGTAGAAGTACAAAATTCTAAGTATGGGAGTGTACATATTTGAGGGTTGGTCAATGATGAGGCGTTTTGTTATGTCTTATCATTGAAATTCCCATGTTAATGTAGTTTCTTTTAATGTTAAAAAAAGAAGAAAAGAAAGTAAAGAAAGAAAGAAAAGAGAAAAGCACAAAAAAAGAAAAAGAAAAAGAATAAAAAACTTTATTTAAATAAATTTATTAAGGAGAAAGTGCATATGAGTTTGCAAAGTTATTCATAATTAATGCATCTTGCTAGAGTTGTAGTGAATGTGTTATTTGAGTATGTTGAACATAAGGTAGATGTTGGCTTAGAAGGTTCACTCTTATGGTTTCAATGTATTGTTGGCATAAATTGTATGAGTGATTCTTTTGGATTGGTATATGCTTCATTTGGTTTGTGTGTGAGAGCTGAAATGAGTTATGAAATATAAATGTTGCATTTGTCATAGCTAACGGTACCCAATTTTTGATGAGTGTTACTTTTGTTTCACTAACTTTGATGGCTTTCATACTACTTGACCCAAATACATCTCACCTTAACTTTTCCTATGTTACAGCCACAAAATGTCCTTTTATTCATAATTTTGCATGTGAATTATAATGGTGGAGAAATGAAATAATATGCAAAGTTGTGGAATGGCATAATCATGAATGGTTTGGAGTGTATCTATGTATATATTTTAGTTAAACACATTTTGAGTCTACCATTAGATTGCTTAGTTTTTAAAGATATTGAATGTTGATTGATCATGAGTAAAAACTTGGAATGTCAATTTCTTGCTATGATTTTTGAAAGTCATTCATCTTTGTTTATAATTATGTATTCTTGGAAAATATAGGAAATGATTCAATGTTTTTGGGTTTTTGAGCTTAATTTTAATGTTTTGCCCGAGGACGACCAAAAGCTAAGTGTGGGATTATTTGATGCGAATAGATTTCGCTATATTTTTATTTGTTATTTCATCTGAATTCATTACTATTTTTTATGTTTAATTGCTCATTTTGTGTTCCTATTGATTTACATGTAGATTTAATGATGGAGTACAAATATAAGATTAAACCATGAATTTTTGAAGCCACTAGGAGCTAGGAAGGCTATACATAATTTAGCCAACAAAGTGATAAATTGGAAAAGTATCAAATATGTTGTCTAAAGCGATAGCCAAGTGTCTTTAATGGAGAGCTAAAAACCTATCCAAAACGGCAGCCTTTGGAGCTTTCTTTATAACACCAAACGACAACATCTTTGGACATCCTCCTTGCTTCAAAATGCAGCTCAATTGGCCTTTAAAAATCTAGCAATATGACATCACTTTCTAAGTTTGAGGAGAGGAGTTTCACAAATGAAACACAGCAACTGGAGGAAGTTTGACAAAGAAGAAACGTCGTCGTTTGGCCAGCAAAATGTAGACGTAGCCAAATGATGATGTAGTGAGAAGCAACAATAAGGGTGTGTAATGTGTGAGGGTTTTTTTTTATACGAACAGTGTACATGTCCACGAATATTAAATTATCACATTGAAGAATAGTGAGGGACAAATAGTAGATGGCTAGAAAATAGAAGAGAATCGAAGAGAAGAAAGGAGAGGCATGTACAGTAGCTTGGACAAAAAATGTTTGTTTGTCAAATCAATGAATAGGAGTGAGAATAAGAGAAGCTTTTGGCAGTGAGTGAAGAACTGAAGGGGGCTTCGGTAGGTTTATTAATGAGCGTTGAAGTATTTTCTGGGAAAGACATATGGAGGGCTAGACGTCCTGACGCTAGATCGGAGGTGACAACGACGCCGACTACCCAGGATAAGTGTATTTCTTTGTTTTTGTTGTTTCTTTCTCTCATTAGGAATTAATTATGTTATCTTGTGTTTATTAAATTGGGATTGTGAAAAGATGATTTTAATACATTCATTGTGTAACACCCCAACTCCCACTGAACCCGAACCCGATATCGATAGTGATATCCGAATCCGTGCTTTGCGAGGGTGGTGTGTCACATCACTTAATAGTTACAAGTCGGTATAATTTTTTTTTCATAAACATAAATTACAATAACACAAACCATCCATTTTGTTTTCATAATCATCTGATACAATCACAAAGAAATCAACAGAATTTTTATTAGCCACTTGGGCCCATTTCCAATCACAAAATATAATCATTTCTGTTTCTCAAAAATATTACAAAACACTTACAAATAATACAACATTTTGCGGAAAATACGATTCAGTAAAAAAATAAAAGACACAATGCAGACGTGAACTGATCCCGACCTCTAATCCTGTCTCGCATGCAATAGATATACTCCCGTTGCCT
>JANIIA010057732.1:0-11045 GCA_027478495.1 Erythroxylum alaternifolium
GTGGGTAATGTATTTATAGTTATTGTGTGATTGGGCAGATTCTTGCCTATATATGTGTGTGCATGTATGTAAAATTTGCTGAAAAGTGTGATTATTAAAAATGCTTATGATTTATGAACTTCGATTCTGTTATGCCATTAAAATATGTCATGGCATTCTGTTTAAATGAAAAGACAAACAAGCATAAAATCCAAACATATGATTAAATGAATATGTGCTTTGTTTGGGCGAGAGTGGAACCATTATGTTCGTCACGTGCATATTGACAAGAGCCTTCTCCCGGCTTCCCGCTTATGGCATATGAGCTCTGAAAAAGGACTCATTCTGTTCATGGGGTAAACTTCAGTTTCTCCATTCACCATCGAGCCATTTGTTTGTGCATTGCATCTGTAAATTGTCAAGTATTATGTGTTCTGCATTATTCTGTTGACTTGAAATAAGCTTGAATTTGTGCTGATTACTGATGGGTATAAGTATATTAGCCACTGAGCTGTGTAGCTCAACCCCTTTTCTTACCTCCTTAGGTGCAAACCAAGGCGATAGTGATCCCTGCAAGGCATCGAAACCTCCTCATTAGTTAAAGACATTTGGACCAAGTCAGTCCTGTAATAGCTCATTTGGCATATCAGCATAGAGCATTTTTGTATTTTGGTTTAAGTTGAAGTGTAATATGTTTTGTAATAACTCTGATGGTATTTTTAAAATGGATACAATGAAATTGATTTCTGTGGTATGATTATGTTGTTTTAAAGGTTTGAATAATGAAATGTGTATGTGCATGTTTTGCTTAACGAATTTGCCAACTGGTGTTAGTTTTAGAATAGCACGTAAGAGTGGGAAGGATTGCATATGAAAAACACAGACGAAACGAATCATCTATGATGACATCACAACACAGAGGCAAGGAAAATTATAGGGGAAGAGTATCATTTGTGCTGACGTCAGAACACAGAGGCAAGGAGGAATAGAAAGGAGAAGTATCATCTGTACTAACGTCAGAACACAGAGGCAAGGAAAATATGAAGGAGAAGGATTGTTTGTGCTGACGTCAGAGCACAGAGGCAAGGAGGATTAGTAAGGAGAAGTATCCTTTGTGCTAACGTCAGAACACAGAGGAAAGGATGAATCAAGAGTAGAAGTATCGTCTGTGATGATGTAAGAACAAAGAGACACGTCATAACACAAAAGATAGAACACAGAGGATAGACCACAGACGATAAGTAGTTAACCCAGAAGATAAAAGTCAACTGCAGAGGATAGACTACAGACGATAAGTGGTTAACATAAAAGATAAAAGTCAACTACAGAGGACAGAACACAGAGGATAAATCATAGGCCAAGGATTATAAGAAGAAGTTAAGAAGTTATATAAGTTAAAGAATATCGTCTGTGTTACATTACACAGATTCGTCTGTGTCACTATACATAGATTCCTCTGTGTTACTGTTCACAGACTTCCTTTGTGTTACTGTTCACAGACTTCCTCTGTGTTAATATTCACAAGGATTCGTCTGTGTTACTGTCCACAGACTTCGTCTGTGTTTACTGTTCACAAGGATTCGTCTGTGTTACTGTTCACAGATTTCCTCTATGTTACTGTTCACGAGTATCGTCTGTGTTACTGTTCACAGACTTCCTCTGTGTTACTGTTCACGATATCGTCTGGGTTACTATTCATAGTTATCTTCTGTCCTATTTTTGACCCTCTAAAAGTAAAAATTAGGCTTCGAGGTCTTCATTAAAGTTGTAGCTCTTGAAGTCCTGTATCAAACTATCCAAAGAAACCCTAAATTGGATGCCTATAGCAAAATTGATGCAACAGCCTCGAAGCGTGTATATATGTATGTAAAAAGTAGACTCACCAATGCTGATCCTTGAGGTATTCAGGTTGAATAGATAAATGGATAGTCAAAGAGTAGAGCTGAGCTAAAAAAGGGGAGTTTTGAATGTAAGTATGGGTGATGAATGCGTGTTATAAGTATGCGACATCTTGTGATATCAGAGAAAAGAAGAAGAACCGATAATGGTCAAGGTGTTCTCTATTAGAAAAAGCTCACGTATTATGATATTACGCATGAAAGTTGAGGTCCAGAAATGGGTTCCCAACAGTTGTGGTATCATAGAAAGCATGAAAGTTAGACTTCGGAATCGGGGTCTAATAGAATTGGCAATTATGAAAGGTAATCGCTCATTAGACTCAAGGAAAGAATACTTTAAAGTAGGGGGTAAGGGTTTTAATTGAATTTTAGGAGGTTGCACAATAGAAAGGATCAATTCATGAAGTTCAAGATAGAACATATTTCTCCCCTTTCCTTCAACCAATGATAGTTCATCATTTATGCGGTTAGCTTTACAATCTCCATCTATTCCAAGCATTAAACCAACCTCAAGTTGATCTATAGTAGCAACTACCTTGGATGAATCCTTCTGTATACTTGAATCATCACTAGACAAAAACTCATCTAAGTATCTCAAGGTGTGAGAAGAATTAAAAGTAAACAAGTTAGGAGACGTAAGGGATTGAGAATAATCCTTAGAGTCAAAGTGTCTTTGCATCAAATAAGTAGATGGAATAGCTGAAAGTGGACCATCTTTGTTATCTTTAGTCAGAAACTTTTGTTGCAGTGAGACAACTTCATCAATTGCCACGTTAGTCTCAGCGCCCACGACGCCAGAATCACCTGAAATATTAACAAAAAACCTTTCCTTAAGGGGGTCATCACTGACAATAGAAGGAATAGAACTCAAATGTGAGTCATTAGATGACATCGTTGCTTTGCAATTAACTACTGTATAGTTAAGGCATGTTGTGTCACCTCCACATGAGCAAGTGGAGGGCAAAGAATAAAGAGATGAAAAGGAAGAAATGGTGTCTTCCTCATCAGTAGAATCAAGTGAATACAGTTCAGAGACAAAGGAATCATCTTGTAGTTCAAATTCAGAGCAAGCATCATCAACAACAATATCAACCATGTTAACACTCAAAAGTGAGTAATCTTCATAAGAATGTTTCATTACTTCATACATATTAAAACAAACTTTATGATCACCTACTTCCATTGTGATGGTGCCTTCTTTCATGTATGGTGTTGGCAGTCCTTAAGAAAGGTCTACTAAGAATCAGTGTGGTGTTTTGAACAAGTTCAGAAGACATGTCAAGCACATAAAAATTAGCAGGAAAAACCAAATCCTTAACTTGGACCAAAATATCCTCTATAATGTCCTCAGGATACCTAATAGACCTATCAGCCAATTGGAGTACTATAGTGGTAGACTTAAGAGTCTTAACTCCCAATGAAGTGTAAACGGACTTAGGCATGACATTAATAGCTGCCACTAGATCTAACAAAACACGCTCTATAGTAACTTTACCTAAAGTGAAAGGGATTGTAAAGGATCTAAGGTCTTGGCATTTCACAGGGATTTGAGGTTTAAACCGGGCAGAAACATTTGAGCTTACTTCAACTATTGCATTTGGCCTAAGCTTTCTCTTTTGGGTATATAGGTCTTTCAGATATTTGGCATAAGCAGGAACCCATTTCACAAGATCAAGCAAAAGAATATTGACTTCCACTCTACTAAATAAGTCGATAATGTCTTTTTCATGCTTAGTTTCAGTCATTTTTTACTCATCAAATATGAATTAGGAAAAGAAAGGTCTTTAAGATTTACCTCCTTACCATTGGATTTATTAGCTCCATGCTTGCTTGACTTAACATGCTCCTTTGTTGTTGCTTCTTCATGGTTGCTCTCAGAATTTGTTCCTTTCCTATTTAAAAATGTGGACTCCATTTCAACTAATAATGTGTTAGATTTGTGTTATAAAAGTTATCTAAGATGATTACTTTTATATGTTATATTTATGACTTGAATGTTATTTACATTTTGTTCCATGAGTTTTATATTTATTCAGAAGTGTTCAAGAAGATGCACTTGGTAATGAATCGTAGAACTTTAAATAATATGAATAAATAACTCTAAAATGTTCATAGGTCTTGGATATTAGTAGGAACCTTAATATGCCATATAAGATTGTCGTGTTGATCAAAAGTATGGGGTTGTTGATAAAGGATTATGATTTAATAAGACGAATATATGAAAGGTTTCATATAATGAACAATCCTAATAGATAAAACATTATATGGATTGTGTTTATGTTATTAATGTTTTTATCGTGTCTTTGACTCTAAGATTGATGCATATATCTTTTTCACATTAGGAATGTATAACGTAATTATTATTAAAAGCTATTTGTAACAAGTGGTGATAAAAATAATAGTTCTTTCTATATAACTTGTGCGAGAAAAGGTACATGTAAATAACATCATTACCACTCATTAATAATGAGTAATGATATTTTATGGGCCCCTTGGTAAAGTAGAATTGTAAATGGATCCAATATAACTGAGGTACAATTATAATTTATAATTTACTTAATGGAGACCAAGAAATTATTATATTACAAAGATGACACAGACCTACTTTATATATTAATCATAATATTATAAGGCAAGGAATGGACACAAGTAATGTTAATGATAACATTACTAGAAGGATCATGTTACGTAAAAGGTTTCCTAAACATCTATGTTGTTTAGGTAGCTATAATGTATAGCTAGAGTACCACTTACAATTTATGAAATAAAATGTTTTATTTCATTTCCAAACACAACATAGATCCTCAACATAGGTCACACCAACTGAACGGGAAGCAAGAAAATATATTTTTAGTGTATAAGATTTCATATTGATTAAATAAAGGTACATGTTAAAATATTGTCACATGACGTGACAACTTAGACGGGAAATAAATTTATTGAAATTTATATTATGAGGATAATATAATTTTCATGAAATATAAATTTATTTATAGCCTAAGCCAAAAAGAATTTATTTTAAAAAATGAAGAGAGAGAATAGATGTATAATTATAGCCATCAAATTTGGGACATAATTTAAGGTGATTTTAAATTTGAAAGGGCAAACGATAACCATTCTTGACAAATGAGCTATCAATTTTGTAGCCCTTGAAGTGTAGAATCCAATGGTGAAGGTTTTAGGGAAGAGTTTATCACAGTTCTACCGAAAGGTTAGGAATTTAGTGTGTTTCAAATTCCATTCTTGATTTAATTGCCATAAATGGTATAGGAATTTGAAGAGTTTGATATGATATTTTGAGGCTATAAATATCACATCTGGCCATACTTTGAAGTGGCTTTTTTTAGCTATTATTCTCTCTCAAAACTTATTAAAACAATTGTCAATTGAGGAATCAATCAAGAAACGGGTGATGAAGCTAGACGCAGACGAAGAGAACACTAGAACGAACTCAACGTCCTTCTTGTTTCATATTCAAGGTGAACCGATGAGGAATAGAGCTTCGATAGAGACCATAAGTATGGTTTAACAATCCCTCTTGTAGGAATATAAACTCGATTGTGACGCAACCAAAATACAAGAAGAATTAGCAATAATATAAACGATTCTTAATGTTATCAGATTAAAATTTTTTTAAAAATTTACCCGATCAGCATCGTGAAATCCCTTCAATTGGTATTAAAGATTTTGCTTTTATTATTTCTAATTAGACTATTTTATTATGTAATTTTTATGACATAAGTGTTTAATCAATTGTTCTTTTGTATTGCGGTTCTAAAGGATTCGGTATTGAATTTTTTTTCATTTTTGTAAGATTGTCATAGGCTTACTAGTCACTTATTTTTGTGTTTCTAAAATTCTTGTTTCAATGAATGAAGTTTAGAATATAATAGTTATATAGATTAAAGTCTTTGGATAGATCTATAGGGTAAAACAAAAATAAGAAAAACAGAGGGTTGTTGGAATTTTCAGCAACAGTACTGTTTTTAGCTCAAATTCTAATGACGATATCTCTCAAATGGATTGTCGTCATGGAATGAGACTAGTTTCAAAATTTTGATAATGAAGTCTAGTTTTCAATAATGAAACTTGCCTATACAAAAGTGTCACGGTTTTTTTGTGACAAAAACAAAATAAGAATGGTGCGTAATTTTTTTATTAAAACAAGATATTGCAAAATGGTTTGTATTTTCTTTTAAATGATTAAAGGATTACTTTGCAAACTATGGTACAAATTATTATTGAATTCTTTCATAGAATTATAAATCTTTTTCTGGGATTTAAATGATTTAGAGAATCGCAATTACTTAAGAAAAGAGAATTGATTAAAGGGTACAAAATAGTGTGTCAACATGCAATTTTTATTATGTTTTGTGCTTTATGAGTTTATGTGAATAATATCTTAGGATAGGTTGGCAAGTATGGCGATTGAACTTACTCGTAAGTTCATTAACAATACTCTAAGAGACAAAATTGAACGTCTTTTTAAAATGTTCCTGGAGAATGCTCGTAAAGAGCGTTCAAAGATCACTCTGACATTTACGAGATGTAACATGATGGAACAATCATCTATCAACCTGCATATGTTGAAAACGCTAGGTTATCTCAAGAAGTTGGAGAAGTTTAATGCTCCAATGCACCCTGACTCTGCTGAGGATATAATCCTTGGGTCATTACCTCCATCTTGCAGAGATACGGTCATGCATCTTCACTTGCGTGAAAAGGAAATGACCTTGGATGAGATCCATCAAACATTGAAGCAGGCAGAGGCTAATATGAACATGCACAAGGGAAAGAAGAATGTTCTTGTGATTTCCCAGAATAGCAAGAAAGTAAACAAAAGAAAAGGCAAAAAGAAGATGCCTAATATGAACAAAGGGAAAGGAGAAGCTCAAGCGAGCAACTGCAAAGGCAAAATGAAAAACTCGCCAACTCCACAAATAGAGTGTTATTATTGCCACAAGTTAGGAAATTTCAAGGCGAACTGTCCCAAGTACAAGGCTGATTTAGATAGTGGCAAAATAGAGCACAAGCACCCTAAAGTCTAGAAAGGTATCTATATTATTGAAATTAATTTAACCACATCTATTCACGATTGGGTAACTAATACTGGATCATGTGCTCATATTTTTTCAAATATGCAGGCACTAGTGGGTAGAAGACATCTCAAAAAAGGAGAAGTCATATTAAAGGTGGGGAATGGTGTTACCATCTCTGCAATGGCCATTGGCTCGATTCACCTTCAATTAGTTAATGTTAATTATTATTTTTAAAAATGTTTATTATGTTCCATCTATATGTAATAACATTATATCATTGTCATGTTTAGACAAGGATGGATATATATTTACTATTTCAAACTCGTGTATGAGTATTTCGAAAGATGGAATTTTCTTTGCAAATGTTATTATTCAGGATGGCTTAAATTTCCTTCAAGTGAATGATAAACATATTTTAAATATCAATAACAAAATACTCAAAGTATCTCATGGAAATAAGACTCTCTTATGGCACTATCTTTTAGGTCATATAAGTGAGAAATACATTAAGAAATTACAAGAAAGTAATCTTCTTGGTCTCTTTGATTGTGATGCAATAGAGACATGCGAACCTTGCTTAGTCGGTAAAATGACTAAGAAACCTTTCAAGAAGAAAGGTACAAGGATAAAAGACTTGTTGGAATTAATACATTTAGATGTATGAGGGCTAATGAGCACAAGTGCATGCGATGGTTTTAGATACTTCATTACCTTTATAGATGAATACAGTCATTATAGCTATGCTTACCTAACAAAGAATAAGAGTAAATCTTTTGACAGGTGCAAAGAATTCAAGAATGAAGGTAAAAACCAACTACACAAGAGAATTAAGACTTTATGAACTGATTATGGAGGAGAATACTTGAGTAATGAATTTGGTGCATATCTAAAGGAGTGTGGTAACATATCACAATTGACTCCACCTAGAAAACCTCAATGGAATGGAGTTTATGAGAGGAGAAATAGAACATTGCTCAGTATGGTTCGATCAATGATGTGCCAAACAAAATTGCCTCTTTACTTTTGTGGACATGCATTACTTGCTGCAGCTTATACACTAAATATTGTTCCTTCTAAATCTATCGAGAAACTCCTTATGAGTTGTGGACAGGTAAAATTCCTAACTTATCATTTCTTAAGATCTGGGGATGTGAGGCTTTCGCTAAAAGATTGATGACAACCAAACTAGAACCCCCAAGTAGATAAATGCTTCTTTATAGGTTATCCGAAAGAAACAAAAGGATACTACTTTTGGCATAAGTCAACAAGCAGGATATTTGTTGAGAGGGTACAATTTTCTTAGAGAAATAATTTCTTGAAAGAATCAAAAGTGGTAGGAGTAGTGTAACACTTGAAGAAACTTAAGAAACACTACAAGACCTCAATCAAGTCATGGATGATATCCATGAAGATCTAAGTAGCCTAACTATAATTCTTATGGCTAGTAGGAGTATGAGTGTACAGGTTCCTCAACATATTGAGGAAGAGGTTCACACGTCACTATATAGTGTTTAATAAAATATTGAACCAATTCCACAAGAGATTTTGTAAGAGGTTCAAGAAATTTAGGATAAACAAGAAGAGCCACAAGAATTGAGACAATCAACAAGATCTAGAAAGAAACCCATTTTCTATCTAGGAATTTATGAGATCTTGGTAATGGATACTGAAGATCCAATGACCTTTCAAGAAATAATGAATAGAAATGCTCAAAATCATGGTATGAGGCCATGAAATCTAAAATGCAATCCCTGAATGACAACCAAGTATGGGTCTTGGTAGATCTTCCTTAAGGCAAGAAAGCAATTCAAAACAAATGGATTTTCAAGAGAAAGATAGATATACATGGAAACATGACAACATATAAGGTAAGACTTGTAGCAAAAGGGTTCAGTTAAGTTCAAGGGATTGACTATGATGAAACCTTCTTGTCTGTTACTTTGTTTAAGTCTATTAGGATATTATTAGCCATTACTGCATTTTATGACTATGAAATATGGCAAACGGATGTCAAAATAGCATTCCTTAATGGGAATTTGGAAGAGGATGTGTACAAGATACAACCTCCAAATTTTGTAGATCTAAATAATGTTAGTAAAGTACACAAGCTTCAAAGGTCCATTTATGGATTGAAGCAAGCATCTAGGAGTTGGAACAAACGTTTTGATGACGAGGTTAAACCTCTTAGATTCATCCAAAGTAAGGAAGAACCTTATGTATATAAGATGATCAGTAGGAGCTATGTACTTTTTTTGGTCTTATATATCGATGACATATTATTGATAGGCAACTTTATTCCCTTAATGAAGCAAACGAAAAAATCATTGAAAGAAATTTTTTCAATGAAAGATTTAGGAGAGGCCCAATATATCTTAGGGATTAAGATATGTAGAGACAGGTCTCATAAACTCATTGGCTTAAATCAATGTACATACATTAGCAAAGTGTTGAAATGATTCAACATGCAGAATTACAAAAAAGGAAATGTGCCAATGAATCAAGGTACACTTAGCAAATCTCAATGTGCTATGTCATGTAAAGATATTTAAATCATGAAGGATGTACCATATGCTTCTGCAATTGGTTCCATTATGTATGCTATGGTGTGTACACGACCTGATCTCACGTATGCTCTGAGTATGACAAGTAGTCATCAAGCCTATGCAACTCCTACTCATTAGACTGCGGTCAAGAATATAAGTATATAAACAGGACTAAGTATAAGTTTCTTGTGTGTGGAGGGAAAAGGGAGCTCGTTGTAGAAGGCTAGACTGATGCAAGTTTTATGACCGATTATGATGGTAAGAGGTCATAATTCAGATATGTTTTTATTCTAAATGGGGTTCCGTTAGTTGGAGAAGTTTCAAACAATTAATAACGGCTAACTCAACCACCCAATCCGAGGTGATGGTTATTACTGAAGCCAATAGAGAAGGTGTTTGGATTAAGAAGCTCATTGAGGAACTTGACATGGTTCCTTCCATCCAAGGACCATAGAACTATTTTGCGACAATAGTGGAGCTATTGCATAAATCAAGGAACCGAAGGCACATCACAAGATCAAACACATGGAAAGAAAATATATTGTCATTCGAGACTTTATAGAAGCGGATACAATAAAATTATTAAAGGTGGACGTGGACAGCAACATAGTAGATCCGCTAACAAAGCCTTTATCTCAAGCAAAGAGTGAAGTCCACTTTGATTCCATAGGTCTGAGGGAACATGGAAAGTTGATAGAAATAAGAAACTGAGTCAGAAGGTAACCCTAGTCTTAGAGTTAATACATAAGAATGTATAAGATATAACTTTAAGAACAAGTGGGAGATTGTTAGATTTGTGTTCTAAAAGTTATTTAAGATGATTACTTTTATATGTTATATTTATGAATTAAATGTTATTTACATTTTGTTCCATGAGTTTTATATTTATTTAGAAGTGTTCAAGAAGATGCACTTGGTCTTAAACCGCAGAACTCTAAATAATATGAATATACAACTCTAAAATGTTCACAAGTCTTGGATATTAGCAGGAACCTTAATATGCCATATAAGACTTGTCGTGTTGATTAAAAGTACATGATAGTTCTGTAAAACGTTGATAAAGGATTATCATTTAATAATATGAATATGTGAAAGGTTTCATATATTGAACAGACCTAATAGATAAAGCATTATATGGATTGTGTTTGTGTCATTAACTTTTTTATCGTGTCTTTGATTCCAGGCTTGATACATATATCTTTTTCACGTAAGGAATGTATAACGTAATTATTATTAAATGTTGCTTATAACAAGTGTTGGTAAAAATAATAGATCTTTATATATAACTTGTGCAGGAAAAGGTTTATGTAAATAGCATCATTCCACTCATTAATAATGAGTGATGATATTTTATTGGCCCCTTGGTAAAGTAGAAATATAAATGGATCCAATATAACTGAGGTACAGTTATAATTTAGAATTTACTTAATAGAGACCAAGAAATGATTATAATATAAAGATGACATAGTCCTACTCTGTATATTAATCTTAATATCATAAGGCAAGGAATGGACACAAGTAATGTTAATGATAACATTACTAGAAGGATGTGTTACGTAAAACGTGTACTAAACATCTATGTTGTT
>JANIIA010057743.1:0-11045 GCA_027478495.1 Erythroxylum alaternifolium
GTATAAGGTTAATTGAGTAATAGTTAGTTTAATTATGCATGATTAATTGAGATGATAATGTAAAGGATGTATGGTGTATAATGTTGAATTGCTTGATGTGATAATGAATGAATGAGTTCCAGAGGCTTATGTATTATGAAATGAATATGGATGTATGTGAATTGGGAATTTCTGTGTTAATATTGTGACAATTCTAGACCATTAGTTGTCTGAGGAGTTTGATAGTTGGGGTTGTATTGAAAGTGCTTTCTAATTTTGTGCATATACATAATGTGAGATGACTCATCACTTTTATTCATGCATAATTGCACATATTTGTATTTCTAAGGGATGTTACGTTTGATCAAATGTCAATGAATAAGGTCATTTGGAGCGAAATAGAATAAAAACATAAGTTTTTCTTCATCTTTTGTATAAAATTCTAAAATTTGAAATGATTTGTTTTAAAATTGTTGAATCCTAGTCATGGGTAAATAGGCATGCCTGAAGAGTTAGCAACTACTTTTGTAATCAGACACTATGGTGTCTTCTGTAACCAGACACTAAGGTATCTTCTGTACCAGGCACTCTGGTGTCTTCTAATTTTAGACACTTCTGTGTCTTCTGTTTCAAAGACTTAAGTCTCTTCTGTTTTAGTTACCAAACATGATATCTTCTGTTCTAATCCTGTTATCCACTTCTATAAAAAAGATTAGCAGGCTAATTTGTTTTTGTATTTTGTTACATGCTCAATTTTGATATATTTAATCTATATTCTGAAATAACTAAGTTTTATTCTAATATAATATACAGGCAAGTTCTGTTCTGGTACTTTAAAGTTCAGTTCTGAAATTTGGATATTATGTTCTAATACTTGTAAGTTTTGCTCTGAAACAAATATATCCTATTTTAATTTGGCATGTTCTGTTATGAGATACATATTGATTGGATTGCGTTTTTATATTCACATTTAAAGCTTGTTTGAAATGTGATCTGATTCTGTATATGTGAATGTTTGGATGACTGTTTGAAGCAGTTGTTAACTTATATCTTGTTTAGTTTAATCCCCACTAAGCTTTATTCTTAGCACGGTGGTTTTATCCCGTAGAGGTTCAGATAGGAGGTTTGAAGACTGGGACACTAACAAACGCAGTGGCCATGAAGATTGTGCGTTGTTCTGGAAATGTTCAGTTTTTTTTAAGTTATTCTTCAATGTAATGAGATATGTTGTATTTTGTGTTATGCTTAATGGTTTGTAAAAACCTTAATACAATTTGGTTTTGGATTTGAGACTTGTATATAATAAGTACCATGTATAAATTATGTTTTGAATGTGATCCAATCAATAATGAATGAAATATTGTTCCTTGAGTTTTTGAAAATGCATTTGATATGTTTTAGTTTATTTTGGCTCTATTGTTTGTAGCATCTACGTATCCTTCTAGGGGGTATGTAGGTGTTACAAAGTGATCATGATGTGAATTATGATTCGGTATGTCTTGAATTTTGGTATGATTGGATTTCAATTGCTAAATTGGAATTAAGTTTTATGGATTGGGAAATTGATGAATTAAAATAAACATTTGGACTAAGAAAAATGCCAAATGGTAGGATAAATTGATATATGAAAAATTAGGATGATTAAGCTTAAAAATGGAGTGACATTTGGCATAGTTAAATTTGTGACAAATGAACTAGTAAATAAATGACAAGTGGACCAATTCTTATATGACATGTGGACCAATCTTGGAGTGATATGTAGACTAATTAAAGGGTGACAAATGGTAGCATTATGAGTGGATTAGTGTGTTGGGCTTGTGTTTTGCGTACCGAGGTGAACTGGGCCCCGCATACCTCAAGTTTGCACGCGACCACAACCTTGGTATTGTCCTCTTTGGTACTCAAACTCGAGACCTCAAGGTTTCGTTGCATCTAACTACACGCCTCTTACCATTGAGCTAGTTAGCAAATACAATAAATGATGTCGTAGCAAATACAATAAATACAATAAATCGTAGCAAATAAATTAAGAATACTTCTAAATAACTACAACAAACAATAAATGATGTCGTTTACCTTCACCACACAAACGACGTCGTTTTGTATTAGGTTTTTAAATAAACACAAAATAAAAGCCTTCTTAGCATTTTCGTTCAAGTAGCCTTCCGAATCAACATAAACATCTCCTACATACCACTGATCGCCAATACCTTTCTCACATAACAAAAGCATTCACTTCATCAAAACACGGTCGGTATTCTTGTCACTTCTTTTTTATTATCTGTTGATTTTTCATGTATGGTTATAAAGCTTTTGTACATCTTTAAATGAAGAGATCGGGGCTTTGTTTGTGAAACTAGGTTTGTCACAAGTTGTAGTCTACTTTTAGGTAGATGCTCTGTAATGTTTGCATTTGGCTTTGAACACTACGTTTTCAACGAATACAAGTTTTTAACCATTGTTAATTTAAAAAGTTCTGATTTTTATCCTTCTATGGTAGATTTGGACATTCATTTTGTAGATTTGTACATAGTTTTTTTTTCTTAATGTTGATTTCTTTGTCTTTTGTATATGATGTTTTCTACTTTTCATGTTATTTGTTTGTGTATAATGATTTTGTTTACCTCACTATTACTGAACTTTTGTATCTCATGTGTTTCTGGATTTTACGTACTGAACAACTAATGTAAATGCATCTTGCTTGCCATATGTGACTTTGGCCTCTCCTCTAGTCCTGTGAAACACATGAATTTGATGTATGAGTTATGGTTAAGTTTAAAGATGATTTAATTTCTTTGTTATTTTTTAATGTCTATCTTCCCACCCGCGTTTAACATTTCATCTCATCAAGGAATGTTGACATGGAGACTAATTTTGGATGGCCCTAATTCATAACATTGGGAGGAATGTGGCAAAATTTTCCCTACTGAGCAAATCAAAATTGAAAAAGAATTCTCCAGTATCTATACAAATCGTTGTTTTCCTTCTATGGCGAATCTTCTGCTTCAAGGTTTTTAGTATCATCTGAACTATGTCACTTTTCTTATTATATACGTCTCATTTCCTTTTATGAAGCAATTATATATATTCACATTTGATGGTTTATACTACATGCGTGTTTAAAGCTTCCCCCAATCTCAAAGGTGACATGTATGTGCATAAAAGCGGGAGCGATGTGACAACAGTCCATAAAGGAAAATCGATCGATTTGGAATTTTCATCAATTCTGAATACTTCGTCAGCTCATGCATATATGTCACTATAATTTTATTTCATTTCATGGTTTATTAATATGACAATATCTAACTTCTATACTGATTGTGTTTTAGGTACTAAATCTGGCGACTTATTCACTCCATCCTCTACAAATTTAGCTATAGAGAAAGAGCTATTGCAAGAGGGTGTGAAAAACCCTACAGTTGAGGGAACAAGTTTTACTGTTTTAATTGGTGCGTTCAAATATGCAAGGGCTCTTCTGGGGAATCCAGACATCGGGGACTCATTTACTTTTACTGACTCACATATTACTTGGAATCTAAAGAAATAAATATATAATTGTCAATTAGCGAGTCAATTAACTGAACTCAACTTTAAAGTTTATTTATTGTTGTTTCCGTAATAATTTGTCAAACAACATATCTACTACTTAGAGGTCAACTTGCGACCTATTAACTGTGGACTGTTATTGTTCTGGTTCTATAACTATATGATTTGGGTAACTTCTACGAATAACTTCATACTATATTGTTCTATAATTGTATTTTTCTACTATATCACATTATTATATTCATAAAATTAAATAAGTTTTTTATAACTTATTTTGCCAATTTTGTAAATACTAACTATTAATTAATTAATTTTAAGTGTTAAAACACTTAAAATAATGTTGAATTTTTTAAATAATATTTTCTAAACATTCAAATAAAATCTCAAATAAAACATATATTAATTAACTATGATAGATTATAAAAATGTTAGCTTTAAAATTTTGGCAAATGTAAATCATTTAACGATTATTTACAAAATCGTCACCAATTGTAAAGATTCAACGACGATTTATGTAATTTGTCACTATATGTCAGACATTTTACGACGATTACAAAAATATCGTCGCTGAATATGGGACATTTAGTTACCCTCAGAAAAATTTTCGCAGAATGCTAAAGCTTTTACCACTAAACAAAATTTTGGTTGCTAAATATGGACTTTTAGTGACGCTTATGCATATCTTCACGAAATGTGCAAAATATTTGGTGACGATTGACATAATTAGTCACAAAAGAAAGTATTTGGCAACGAATAACGTTAAACATCACCAAATATTTACCATTTTGTGACTATTAATTATATTCGTCGCTAAATACGTCGTTAAATGACAAGTTTTAGTGATGACTAATTTTTTTCGTCGCTATATGTTCCATTTTTGTGACGAAAATAGTTTCGTCACCAAATATCCAATTTGTTGTAGTGTATGGAGCTTGTGCCATTGAACATTCCTTCATTCTGGTGCTAGTTTATTGTTATTCGCCTCTATCGTATTGGACGTAGAGTTATAAAGCCGGACCACTCTCCAAACAACAGTAGCCTCTTGCAAATAGAGTGATACATCCTTTTGTAAGCCACTTCTGCTTCTCCTGTGAATATAATGTATTTCTTCTTGTTGGCTGGAGGAGGTTGTCCCACACTTTACGAGCATATTGGCATCCCATAATGCATAAAGTAAGGTTTCCACGCCAGAGTTGCAGATTGGACTTGAGTCATCATTCGACAGTCAACGTTGAGCTCGTGTTGGATTTTTCATCAGACTTCCACGTCCTACCAGCCATAGGAATGTGTGTATTCTCTCGAGCTCGGGCCACCTCCAAATTAGCCTCTATACTGGATCTTTTGCTGCCAGTTCATTCCACAAAAGGAACCTGTATACCGATCGCACCGTCAGTTTGCCTAAGGGGATATGTGTCCAGCAGATCACGTCTTCTCCTCAGTTATCCCCCGGGTTAGGAACCGCTGCCACCTGTAATGTAACACTCAAAGGCATATTGTTAGTAATAAACTCCCACCACTAACCTCCTCCCAGCACACCATAGTCCTCCACTCTTTCCTCCTATCGCCCCTCCTTTAGCGTTCGAAATGCATATTGTATAAGGGGACCTTTGGTTGGAACCCAGTCATCACACTAGCAACAAATTGATTTTTCATCCCCTACCTCCTAGGCAAACCCCTCCCGAACCTCTTCCCATGCTTTGCAAATACTCCTCCACACCCAAGAACTGTCTTGCTTGACAGTAAACTTCGGTAATACATGATCTTCCCAGCAATATTTCCCTCGAAGCACCCTTACCCATAAAGCTTCTCTATCATGATATAGACCCCAGCCTAGCTTTGATAGGAAGGTTGTGTTAAGCTCCCGTAATCTCTTGACCCTTAGACCTCCATGAGATTTTGGCTTTGCTATATTGTCCCAATGAACTAGATGGATTTTCCTTTTCTCTTGTGTGTGTCCCCATATGAAATTGTAGCAATGACTTTCCATATCCTATAATATACTTTGAGGGATGCTTGACGCTTACATAGTGTATGTTGGGATAGTCGAAATAACCGAATTCACTAATGTCACCCTCCTCACCATGGAGAGAGATGAGGTAGACCAGTCGAAGAAGCTGGATTTCACCTTTTCTAGGATCTTCCCGTACATTCTTGTTAAGACATGAAGATCCCAACGTGAGCCCAAAAGGAATCCCAAATATTTGCAGTAGTGGAGTAATTGGAAGCTTGCTGAAGAATAGGTCAAAAAAGTTTTATTTCATTACTGCATTTCATTTTTATCTCTAGTTGCATTATAGACGTGGCTATTTTTTCGCCACTAGCTATTTAGGAATCTGTAAGTCAGGAAAAGTTGTTACTTCCTTATGTATTTAATCATTGTGTAATTCAATAAGAAGGCAAGCTTATTCTCTTTAAAAAAATACTTCTACGGTTTATTCTAGCCCAAATTAGAATTCAACTTACTTACAAAATCTTGTTCTGACTAGGACCTATCATTGGTATCAGAGCATGTCAACAAACAAGGAATGAATTGAAAATTTAGAAGTAAATCTTGGGGGACTTTGTGAAAGCTTGAGCAAGATGGAGTTGGGTGTTAATGAAAAGCTACATCAAATAGAATCTGCATCAATAAACTCTCTGGTACCTTGATCTCCAACACGTCAGGCGGTTCTATTAACGAACACGGCGGCCAATCCTCCAATGGAAGTAGTCGAGAGACCATTGAATTTGGTCGGCCAATGTTCTCCTCCAAACTCACTAAGCTGGAATTTCCTAAGTATTCCGGCGATGACCCAACAGAATGGTTCACATGCGTGGATTAATTCTTTAAATACCAAGGAACTTTAGACACACAAAAGGTATCTTTGGCTTCCTTTCATTTAGAAGATGAGGCAAATCAGTGGTGGCGGTGGTTATGCAGGACCTATCAAGAGGAAGGGAAAGAGGTTTTGTGGGACAACTTTATGGAAGGGTGATGGTCTCGATTTGGTCCTACGGATTCTGAAGATTTTGACGAAACTTTCTCCAAAATTAGATAGACTGGGTTGCTTCGAGAATACCAGAAAGAATTTAAAATTTTGGACAATCGTGTTCAAGGGTGGACTCAAAAGGCATTGGTGGGAACTTTTATGGGTGGTTTGAACGTAGAGATTGCAGATGGAATTCGAATGTTCAAACCAAAATCCTTAAAAGACGTAATCAGTTTAGCTCGGATGCGGGATGATTAGGTGAATCGGCAGCGAAAATTCCCCTAGACTACTGAATGCCCAACGATTATCTCTGTTCCTCCAATAAATCCAACAAAAATTAAAGCAACTACACCAATGAAAAGACTCTCTTCGGAAGAGATGCAAAAGAGATGGATGCAAGGCCTTTGCTTTAATTGTGATGAGAAGTTTATTCTTGGTCATTGCTGCCAGGGGTTGGAATTGCTACTGCTAGAAGGCAACAATAACACTGAAAATTCAGATGAAGAAGAAGCTAAGCACTACTCCAATTTTCAACCTGACATATCCTTACATGCATTTTCTGTATGGTCAGCCTACAAGACTATGAGAGTGATGGTAAAGATTGGGCAAGCCAAAGTGGTGGTACTAATTGATAGTGGTTCGACTCATAATTTTATTACCAAAAAAGTGGCTAACTTGCTGTAACTGCTTGTGGTTCCAACTAAGCCATTTGATGTCAAGGTTGCTAATGGGGGACCCTTAAGGTGTTGAGGCAGATTTGAGAAGGTTCCGGTTTAGCTCCAAGGTATTATTTTCTTCCTTACTCTTTATGCTTTACCACTCATTGGGCTGGACTTGGTGTTAGGAGTACATTGGTTGTAACAAATGGGAACTGTGATTTGCGATTGGAAGCTGTTGACCATGGAGTTCAAATGGGATAATCAAATTCACAAACTACAAGGCATAAGTTCCCCGACTATTCAACCATTCACGACACAATCAATTTCCAAAGAAGCTCAATGTGGAGGATCAATGTTTTCCATTTGCATCCAATCTAAACAACAATTAGATTCAAATGAAGGCCATCCTCAGATGCTAAAGTTGCTGGTTGAATTTGATGATTTATTTAAGGAGACCACAAATTTACCTCCACTAAGGGAAATTGAGCATCATATCACATTGAAGGAAGGAACTTAGCCAATCAATGCTCGCCCATATAAGTATGCCTTTTTTCAAAAAGCCAAGATTGAAAAACAAGTTTATGACATGCTAAAATTGGGGCTAATAAAACCTAGTACTAGTCCATTTTCTTCTCCTGTCTTGTTAGTTAAGAAAAAGATGGGACATGACATTTTTGCATCGATTACCGAACCCTTAATGCAACAATAATTAAGCATCGATTTCCAATTCCTATAGTTGATGATATGCTTGATGAACTCCATGGAGCTTCCTTCTTTACCAAACTTGACCTTCGTACAGGATTCCACCAAGTATGAGTTTATTCCTCATATACTCACAAAACTGCTTTCTGAACTTATAACGGTCATTATGCATATTTAGTTATGCCTTTTGGCCTTTTTAATGCCCCATCTACTTTCCAAGAAATTATGAATGCCATATTCTGTCCTTATTTGTGAAAATTTGTCCTGGTCTTTTTTGATGATATTTTAATATATAGCCCCAATTGGACCATGCATCTTGAACATGTTCGTAAGGCTTTTGAAATATTAAGGCATCATCAATTTTTTGTTAAATCCAGCAAATGTGCTTTTGGCCAGTAAGAGCTAGAGTATTGAGCCATATTGTGACTCCGCAAAGGGTTATGGTGGATCAAAAAAATTAAAAGCATGCTTCAATGTCCTTGGCCTACTAATGTCTCTAAGTTGCGTGGATTTTTAGGCCTCACAGGCTATTATCAAAACATTGTGTGCAACTGTGGCATCATTGCCCTACCTCTTACCAATATTCTGAAGAAAGGAAAATTTGAGTGGTCCCAAGAAGCTGAGCAGGGCTTCCAAAGTCTCAAAAAGACTATAACAACAACTCCAACTTTGGCAATGCCAAATATTAAGGAGTCTTTCACTATTGAATCAGATGCCTCTGGAGATGGCATTGGCGCAGTTCTTACACAGCAGAGGAGACCAATTACATTCATGAGTCGATCCTTGGGCACCACCAAACAAACTTGGTCATTTTATGCCAAAAAAATGTTGGTCATCATCACCGCAATTCAAACATGGAGACCATACTTATTAGGGCAGAAATTTTACATCGAAATTGATCAATGAAACCTTAAATATTTGTTAGAGCAACGCATTACAACACCAGAACAATAAAAGTGGGTGGCTAAATTGTTTGGTTATGACTATGAAATCCTTTACAAACCTAGGCCAGAGAATAATACAACAGATGCTTTATTAAGAGTGGCAGGCAGCCCGACGCTTGACGCTTTATTTATCTCTCAAACTTCATTATGGGACACAATTAAAGAAGAAGCTTAAGATCATCCATATATGTAGAAAATTTGTCAATTGGAAACTAAAAATCTTGGTCATCCTTATTCCTGGCAAAACGGACTAGTTTATTACAAAAATCAAGTAGTGGTCCCTCCAAATTCCTATGTAATGCAACAACTACTGAAGGAATTTCATGACTCACCTATAGGTGGCCATTTCGGTGTCTTAAGAACATTTAAAAGATTGGCTCAACAATTTTATTGGCCTTCTATGTTTCAAAAAACCAAAGAATATATGGCTTATTGTGATGTTTGCCAACGGGTTAAATCTGAAACTTTGTCACTAGCGGGATTGCTTCAGCCACTTCCCATTCCATGCCAAGTTTGGGATGATATCTCCATGGACTTTATAGATGGGCTTCCCCTTTATAATGGGAAAAATACCATTGTTGTTGTGGTTGACAAGTTGAGCAAATCATCACACTTCCTAGCCTTGGCTCACCCTTTTTCAGCAAAAGTGGTTGCTAAAAAGTTTGTTGAAGGAGTTGTTAAGTTACATGAAATGCCGAAGTCTATCGTTAGTGATCGCAATCTAGTGTTCATCAATAAATTCTGGTAAGAATTCTTTAAAATGTCAGGCACGCAGCTTAAAATGAGTTCGGCATATCACCCTCAAATTAATGGCCAATCCGAAGTAGTTAATCGCTGCATTGAACAATATCTTCGGTGTTTTTGTCATCAGCATCCTCGTAAATGGTATACCTTCCTACCTTGGGCAGAATTTTGGTATAATACAACTTACTATGCTTCTACAGGGATTTCTCCATTTGAAGCTTTATATGGCAGACCTCCACCACAGGTCCCACGCTATGTAGAAGGGAGTTATGCTATTCATGAAGTAGATAACAATCTGATATCTCGAGATAATTTGCTAAGTCAACTCAAGATCAACTTAAATGCAGAAATAATAAAATGAAGCAATAGGCTGATTCCAAGCATCATGATGTCGAATTTTAGGTTAAAGAGCTAGTTTTCCTCAAACTGCATCCATATCGTCAACAGTCGGTGTTCAAACAAGCATATCAAAAGCTTGCCAGCAAGTTTTATGAACCTTATGCGATTGGGGAAAAAATTGGTATGGTGGCATATAAACTCAAACTTCCAACAGGCTCCCGAATTCATCCAGTGATTCATGTGTCTATGCTCAAAAGAAGAATTGGAGATAATATAGCAGCTAGTAATGAAGTGCCTCCATTTGCTGATGATGTTGAAATTCTCTTGGAACCGGAAGCTGTTTTAGATACACGTTGGATTAAATTAGGGTCTAACTTCATTGAGGAAAGTTTGGTTAAGTGGCAAACTCTGTCAGTCGATGATGCTACATGGGAACCAACTCAACAGTTACGCGAGAGATTTCCTAGTTTAAACCTTGAGGACAAGGTTCCTTTGAAAGAGGGAGGTGTTTTTAAGACACTAAGATCCCAACTTGAGCCCAAAAGGAATCCCAAATATTTGCAGTAGTGGAGTAGTTGGAAGCTTGCTGAAGAATAGCTCCAAAAAAAGTTTTATTTCATTATTGGATTTCATTTTTATCTCCAGTCGCGTTATAGACGTGGTTATTTTATCGCCACTAGTCGTTTAGAAACCTGAAAGTTAAGAAAAGTTGTTAGTTCCTCATGTATTTAATCACTGTTTAATTCAATAAGAAGGCAAGCTTATTCTCTTTAAAAAAATACTACGGCGGTTTATTCTAGCCTAAATTAGAATTCAACTTACTTACGAAATCTTGTTATGACTGGGACCTATCAGTTCTCCTTGTCACTCGACCATGGAGTAAAGGTACCCCTAAGTATTGTCGTATATCCTCAATAACCATCAAGCTACAACTTGATGTTATCGGGTTTCTCACTAGCTCCTTCACATTGCGGGAGAAGTAAAGCATGGATTTCTCTGAGCTTACTTTTTCCCTTATATGTCACTGAATTTGCTAAGTACCGAATTTATCACCCTCATCTGCTGCAGGTTGGCCTTAGTAAAAAGTTGTAACACCCCATTACCCTAGGGTACGCACCGGGACGCCCGTAGGTCATTCCGATACATATCCTAAGATAAGGGAG
>JANIIA010057754.1:0-11045 GCA_027478495.1 Erythroxylum alaternifolium
CCATTAGAAAGCCCCTTTGAGCTTTTATCCTTTTCTTTGCTTTCCACATTATTAACTTAGCCTTGATCTCATTTTTACACTCTATACCCTATGGCCAAGGTTAGTAGAGCATCTATTTGGCAAAGTTGAAGATGTGAGTTGGTTGACATATGATGTCGTGGTGGTAATCCGAATGTTTGACTATGAACACAACATGAAAAAAACACAAAAAAAAAACAAGAAAAAAAGAGAGAAAGAGTTTCTGCTGTGAGATTAAAAAAAGAAAAGAAAAATGTTTCCCAAGTGTTTCGAATTATATACTTGTCTATGAGAAATCTAAATGGAATTATATACTTGTCTATGGGAAATTTAAATGGAATGAAAAGAAATGGAGTTGTTTGTGTTTAATTTGCAAAATTATATGCCTAGATGCATACATGTACATGAGTTCTATGATTTTCTGTATAGCTCTATTGCCTTTGCTTTAGCCTTATCTCATCTTGATTTTACTTCACCTTTAGCCAAGCCCTATTACATCCATTCTAAAAACCTTTTGATTTGTGTATAGTATATGCGCACTTTAATAGTGTTGTCAAAATTAAAAAGCAAGCATATGGCAGAATGTATTTATTGATCGAATTTTGAGAGTTACACATTTGAGCCTAAATAGTTTGAGTGTTGGGGTGTATATCAATGAGAGGACTTATTATTTCAATACAGTATAGATTTCCTCTAACTCTATTATGCTAGATTAGTTCGACTGTTACATGTAAACTGAGTTCATTGATTTTATATGTTGATCGTGGTAAACTGAATTCTAGTTATCATGCTTGAATTAACTGATATGGTTAGGGATCTGATTCCAATGCTACATACTTAAGTATTTTTCTTTGCAGTGCATGTTTTTGTTTTTCTGCACTTTGTTTTTTAGGTTTTCTATAGTTCTACTTTATGTTCTTTTTCTTACTTGAGGATAAGCAAGAGCTAAGTATGGGGCAATTTGATACACTTATATTTTCATATATCTTTAGGACTTAATTCAAAGTCATTTACGTTCATTTTATGTTCATCTATAGCTGGTTTATTATGTTTTAGCATTATTCGAGGTTCGTTGACGTAAAATGCAAAAATGAAACAAATAGACTCGAATTGCACTGTTTTTGAGTTTTTGGTAGACTTGACCTTTAGTCATTGTGGGATTTTTATCTCGAGATTGATTTAGCCAAAATTTCTAAAATTTCATACTTAAACTCTTGACTCATTAACAGATTTTTGGGACCGATTGCAAATTTTTCTGTGCTGGAATTCAGGAGAAATAAATTCCCCAATGTTGCATCAGATTTTGAATCACTAGAATGACCTTTCAACGATGTTTCGATCATAACTTTTGACTCAGATGGAAAAATCCCTTGACTCAAGTCTCATATTGAAGCTAACTCAAAGACAAAGATATTGATAAAATTTGAACTCCTAAATTGTCACAGTTTAGGTTTTATGCACTATCAAAACAGACCTTGAAAAATCCATTCTAGCCAACTAAGGATCAATATCAGCCCCCACCTTTTCATTATAAACCAGCACACCCACGTCTCCATGCCTACACCACCCTCATTTCTACGTAGCAGTTTCCATTTTCCACAAAAACATGCATTAGCCTCCAAATAACGCAGCCTTTGTTAACCAACTCCCTCAACTCATGTAAGAAAACACTGCCTCACTTGGTTCCTAACTTGATTTCACTCCAACACTGCCTTTTCATGTCTCCAATCACGCCATTGCAGCAGCCTCCACTCACATCAACTCCAGTTCACCACATCAAGAGCCAGCCTTCATATTAATGTATAGCCTCTATGAACACAAGGATAAGCTTCCATGCAACTCCACTCCACAAAAATATCAGCACTCACCCAAGCCTCCAAGTAAAGATACTCCATCCACCACACTTCACGCCTACATACAAAAACACCATAGCTTCCTTCATCTTTTCACTCATTCTCCATTCTCTACTCCTCTACCGAAATAGCTCACTCTGCGTTCACTCCACGCATCTCACAAGCTACCTTCCACCAAGAAGCCTCCACGCATCACATACAAAGGCTGTTTCCAAGTTCTAACACTCACCTAGTAGCATGGGAGACACCAACGTAACAGCTTCCATACAGCAAAATCTTGCAACCTCTCCATAAACAACTAGCATCCAAGTGACACTTTTGATTCCACTCCAACCACTAGTCACTCACATAGCCAATAACTTCAAAACACCGTAGCTAATTCAATATTAAGGTTGACAAAAATATCATTGGGATTCAATTTGACAGGAAATCAATTAAGTAACATACTTGAGACAAAGCGTAGACCAACCTTAAAATCTTGTGTAAGGATACCTACGTTAAATCTGACTGTCTTGATGAATTTTCCCAATCAGTTCTCAACCTTTAATCTTTAAGCAATAACACATAAACTATAATAGGATTAACCATCAACAAATGGTAGAATACATTTAAAATTGCACAACGCAATTGTATAAGGTCTTATGATATCCGTATGTATCAGACTCAACAAGTTAGAAGCACAAGTTGACTTTTTTATCCTTATTTCAGTTAGCTCGCCCCTACAACTGTCAGCATATGATCCCAGATCATCATAATCTAAAATTGAGAGAATTCATTCCTTAATCAATATCTCAATCCTTGCTCTAGAAATGTGGCTTAAATTTTATTCGACAACATATATGACTTATCATCATCAATGGTTTTTTTCATGACTTGTTCAGCATGATACAAAGAAGCATATATCTAATTTTAGCTAGAAGCATATATTTAGTTTGAGGTAAGACACATTCTATACAAACCATATGATAAGAAAGTTATACCATTATGTTTTGTGTTAAAAAATAACTGTACAACAAAAGCATTAATTACAAAACTTTAACCTTCTTTATCTAAAATTGATACAAAGATCATATATAAAATGTGTCGTGTAAAACAAAAATAAACCTTTTAGTAAGATTCAGTACATATATCCCCTGTAGATATAACATTCACCTTTTCATTTCTATCAGCCATTAGTTTTTCCTTCCTTTTATTTGGCTTTATCTTAGATATAAACCCCTGCATTGTAGAAGCACCATGATCAGATGCTCCACTTTATAGCCACTAAGTAATTAATGCAACTATTGAAAATTAGATTTATAAATTGATAAGCCATGGAGTTACTTGATGGTCTTAGTCTTTCCTTCTAAGCCTTACACTACTGGCTTCTCTATATCCATAGGACCTTTACTGGCACTGGATTAACTAGCATCAACATATAGAGAAGATTTAAACTTTCTACCTTTGAACTTAGCAAGCTTCATCTTTACATTCCCTTTAGTTGTTTTGAGGGTTGTAGGAGTAGTTATCTTAAGTTTTTCCTCTTCATTAACACAATGAATAAAAGCATTGAAGTCCCATTCCTCATTAGTGAAAAATATGTCATCACCAGATTACTAAACTTTGGAGGGAGTGTATTCAAAGTTTGGTGAACTATGAAGACATCAGGAAGAGAAATATTTAGCATCTTCAGTCTACTATGAAGATGAATCATTCCTGATATGTACTACATTACTCCCCCTTCTCTATATACCTCATGGAGAATAATTCTTTCATCAAGGTACTCATCTTAACATTAGGTGAGACTATGTACCTCTTGGAGACATTACCAAGAAACTCCTTCGCTATGTCTATGTTTGGAGGCCCACTAAGTAGATCGTCAGGTATTGATCTATTAATGGTCATAAGACATAATCTGTTAGATCGATCCCAAGTTGCATAAGCTGCTTTATAAGCTCTCACACCCATGGATGTAGTTGGAGATGGCCTATCCGTCGATATGGCCATATCAATTTTAGCTATCTCTATATCATTCGGTACATCCTCTGTCCACTTCTTCATATTGAAACCAGTCAGAGTTTTAATGGTGACATTAATATTGTTGAAAAAAAAGATAATTGCAAAATAACAATGCATAGACTAGTACAAATGCAGGATAACAATGATACTCAAAGCCATTAAATAGTATCTATATCGAGAATCTGATCACACATATTATGAAACACCTTTAGGCTGAATACATAATATATGCAATTGAGCTCCATAACAAAGTAATCATAGTACAAACCGTCAACTCTGATGACACTACCACCTTTAAGCGAATAGATCACTTGAGCAACAACTTTCCTCCATCTAATATCTTTAGACACGTCTCAAAATTTTATGTAAGGTCAACACCTTTGGGCAAAATAACCAAACATAAAACCAGAGACATCCCCAACATGCAATCATAACAATTCAAAATAACAACAAAAATGCCACTTTAGTGCCTACATCTTTGTTAGCACTAAAAAAGTCCATAAACATAAGGAATACATCTTTATGTTATCCTCACATTCTTTAAGGGCATATTGTTTGTGACATTGTAACATCAAAAGATGCAAAAACTTGAATGCGCAGTCTCATTGTCACACACTAGTGTTGAAGACATTCTCTGAAAACTTTATCTAAGATTTTCATAACAGAAAAATCCCATTAGAGCCACTATCAGGCATCACTAAACATTGAACTGACCACCTGATACACAAAAACCTGATATATCTCCCTTATAGCAAGTTTGTTGCATAAAAATTCACTTAAAAAAGGCTTTAGAATGTCTTAATTCCTTTTTTGGAACTTTAATTTATTACTAATGTCATAAATCCAGAAAAATGGAAAAACTAACTTTATAAATTTCTCGGACCCAAAAACTAATCCAAAACACCCCGGGCCCCTTTACAAAAAATCTGAAATTTTTAGTTTTTTAAGGTACTGTAGCATGTTGACATCGACCGTGCGTGGAGAGAATCCTTATACTGACAAATGATATATGAGCAATAATAATTGACCTTTACTTTTATATATAGCGTCCATATCAGACTTTCCCATTATAGGCTTGATATAGGTTCTGTCCATACTGATCGGGATTTATTTTCCTTCTGGACTTTAACCCATTGATTTAGATCATTTATTTGGCCACTTTATTATCTTCATCTAGAACAAATTACGTAACTCAACTAATAAGTTATTAAAAACTGAAAAATGTAATTTTCCAACTTTATAGGAAAAGTAAAAAATATCTAACAGCAAACTCCATGAAGATCTAATGATACAAATCATGATAGGCAAAGGCAACGCTGGCAGGGGAGACAATATAAACGGTGTAACAAGTAGTTTCAACGCTTTGTTTATGCGTAGGGCTGATAGGCTTCTCCCAATAATGGAAAAGGAGTTCCCTAAGTTTGGTGTGGTTAAGGTAGATTGTCAAGAAATGACTTAGATGGAGGCTCAAATCAGCTTCACTGTAGGGTTCAAGACCAATTTGTCCACAGATGTTCCAATGTTTCTGTATTTAACGTCAATTACAAAGGGAAATCTGACTTGTGATGCACCCTACACCTCTGGAGGTGATAAAAGAAATATGGACAAGAATAGATGAAAATTTTGAGATGGTCACTTCGGAGATGACACCATATGGAGGAACAATGAGTGAGATATCAGAATCTAGCTTACTGTATCCAAACAGAGCTGGTATACTAAATAAAATTAGATACTTATCGAGTTAGAAGAACAACACCGTTGAAACAGCTGAAAGACATATAAAATGGCTTAAGAGCCTCATTAGCTATATGGCTCCTTATGTGTCAAAGAATCCTCAAAGAGCATATATCAACCACTGAGATTTGGATCTAGGAACCAACAATGTAGGCCACACAAGCTACAAAAAAGCAAGCAGTCGGGGTATTAGGTACTTTCGCCATAACTTGGATAGGTTGGTCAACATAAAAACATTATTTGATCCTACTAATTACTTTAGAAATGAACAGAGTATCCTGCATTTCACTTATTAATTGATTCTATTTAAGGTTTCTTATATGTAATGAATAAGTTCGTAATATGATTTCAATTCCATATCAACAGATATCTAGTCTGTATAAGGATTTGTTGCTTTGAAATGTTGCTTATTGAAAAATTGTAGGAGGTAGTAGTTTCACAAACTTTCCAATTTTACTGTGGTCATTTCTAGCACAAACAAAGATAAAAACAATCAAAAGCGAAATAACAAATAACACCAGATATTTGATAATTCAGTTCGGCACACCTTGCCTACATCTACAGAGCCCTCACCCAGATTAATACTTTCACTGAAGTACAATAGATTTAACCAAGGTTTTACTAAGCCGACACCACTTAACATTTGACACTATCTCTCAACCTCACTTCATGTGAAAGATTTTCACCTCCAATAACATGACCAACTCGTATTAACCTTGATAGCGGATTTCTCTAAATAACTTTTAATAGAAGAAAATTAAACAAATAACTCAAGTAATCAATCAACTAAGAACAAAACAATAACAAACTTGAGAAAAAAGAGAAGAACAACTTCTCGAAAAGTTCAGCTCCAATGAAATAAATTTGAAAGTTGTCGCAGCAAATTATGGATTGATTTTAGCAAACTCCAACATTAACTCATGTCAACAGAGTAAGACATCACGTATAACTAATCAAACAAATATGCCTTCAGTATAAGATGCACACAATGGAAAAATCAACTTAATTGTGAGCCATGCAGTGAAAACTTAACACCAACCCATGAGCAATTCAAGATTTCGCACCCACAAAGAACTATTAGCTCACGAACAAAAACTTCACACTTACAATCAATTAATCAGTAAACCCTGCTACCCATATACAGAAATAACACATGGAGATGTTTTCAGCAACACACACATGGACCACACATCGTGGGTTACGTCATCCACACAAGACTAAGAAGAAGTGTTTTTAGTAAGAGAGCCATTCAACTATGTTTTTTTTACTTAAAAATACTCAAAGAGTTTTCACCAAATATAATTCTTTCTCCATTCAATCAACTACCAATCTTATCGAAGATAACCTATAATCAAATTAAATAGAAGATAACCATTATCAAATCCCATCTCAATTAGGATTTGAAACTAGTCAAATCCAATACCAAATAATTTCAAAATTAATAATGAGATACATAATATGTATCTTAACAATCTCCCCTTTTTGGAATTATTTGTCACATAGTCAAAGCTCCCCATAAAAGAACATAATTGGATGTATAATCCACATGAAAAAAGAACTCCCCCTCAGTCCATCATCAAGCTCCAAAGAACATCCATCAAATTCTTCAAGTTCAAGAAACATCCAAAGAAACAATAATGAACAATTATCCAATCATCCAAATTTCTCCCCCTTGGGATAAATAGATGTCAAAAAGTAAGACTAATAGTCACAGAGATACCTTAAAATCTCCCCCTGAATTGAACAGTCCCCAAAAATAATCTGATGTCTTCCCCTTGGGACAAAACAATGTCAAAACAAGAATGCCTTTAATGTGATCAATCTCAGCGAATAAAGAAACATAATAATTAGTAGTAGGTGCAGGGGAAGAATCATAAGTACATAGTACAATAGCAGAGAGCTAAGATGACAATTTACTACCAATTAATACGTATGCCAACATATCATTGCTCACTTCAATTCCATCTTTATAAGACTGATCAAATTCATAAACCCCATCATCAAGCATAGCCTTATGTTCATATCAATCAACTAAACCTTAGAAAACCCATAAATAAAAACTCAAAAAGCCTAAATGATAACTCCTTCGAACCTTTTTTTGTATTTTTAAATAAATAATAGCAAACTATACTTGAAAAATGTAAAGCACACAGTCTCTGTGCCCCTTGAAGAAATTCAAACCTGGGCTTATTCCTTGTCACATTATCTCATTCATTAACTGTTTGATTGATTTCTTTATCTGAAGTAACTAACATATCCTCAGTCTGAACAATCTCTACAAAAGTAGTAACTAACTGTGAATCTGGACAATCTCTTGTTTTTCCTTCACTACGTCTTTGTGCTTGTACTTAACCTTTTCTAACCTAAAAGTATTTCGGTTATATGGGTTGCTATTGGAAATTTAATGAACAGTGTCTAGATTTTTGGTTTTGACACCTTTGAAACATCATTTGTAACAACTTGTAACATTTCGGTCTTATGTGCCCGATTACTCCACAAAAGTGACATGTAGGTATGAACTTTCGATTTTTCTTTAATATTTCTCCTTGGACAGATCTGGTCGCACCAATTTTCTTATCATTCAACTTGGAAGATTCACCTCTATAGCTAATGCCTTGAAGTTCTCCTTTAGTCTTACCAATTTCCAATAATTTTTCTTACTTTTCGACACCTCCATTTAACATTCTTATTCTCTTTTCCGCACTAACTAGCTTCAACTTTGTTTTATTAAGCTCATCTATTGTAAATAACAACTTCTTCTTAAGATCTTGAATGATGTTCTTCATGCAAGAGTTTTCCTCCTTCAACTTCTTATTTTTCTTACATGTTTCCATTTAACATACATTAACTCATAGGCTTCATAAATACCTTCCTATTTTTCATCTGAAGTATTGTCATCAATGTCATAATTTGAGATTGAGCTTTGAGCTAATTTTTATATGTTTTTCTTGGAATTTTCTTATTAACTCACGTTTCCGTCATCAGTTACTTCCTTCTTGGTGTTGTAAAGCAAGTAACTTGACATTTGTTGCATAAAGCAATAAACGTAGCACTATTCATAGCTTCTTCTTCACTACCATACTCACTTCTAGATTCATACTCACTTGTTAAATTGTCATTTTTGTACTAATTTTGGGATAAATTTCTTTAATATGTTGAAATTATTGTTCGAAATTGATGGACTTATTTCTAAATTGTTCTCACATGGCTTTCAATACATGAAAGATAAAATTGGATCAAAAAGATGGAAAGAAAAGAAAGACAAATCAAATTCCCAGCTGGTAGAAAATTATTTGACTAAGCATGGACATGTACAAGGGAAAAGATCATCTGCAAAATCTGATTTCAAATCAGATTCAATCCACCTAAAATCTTTATGATTTGGGGAATCAAGTGTTACCTTATTGATGGAGATCTACGACCTGAAGATCTGGGGAATATATCTGTTGAAGATCATGAAAGGAGGGAGAGAAGAGAGGATTGAAAATGAATAAAAAACAATTACTATTCACACAGAACCTTAGGCTAAGTTTTACATTTTTCTGCAGCTTCCTTTTTTTTGGTTTTAAGCTAGAATTTTCGTCCTTTTCAGAAAAGACCAGGGATGGATACTTTATCTTTTGTTATTCTTTTATTTATTCTTACAACTTTTCTTCTTCGTTGAAGGGAACGGTGTTATCATCTAGTTTGGTGAGATTCTAAGTAAATTTTATTTCCATGATGAATGTTAAGTGCCTTCCGAATTGCTTTTCATGATTGAATTTATTGATTTCTATGGTACGTAATTAGGAATTGATTTGTTTAATTTATAGCTAGATTAGTAGGATATGATGTTCAGTCTTACTAATCACAAGTAGCAATTAGGATTGCCATCTTTATATTAGAGTTAGAAATTCTAATAAGACGCTTAACTAGATTAAATGCAAGTCATACATATGTTGTCTTGTTCATTGGTTTCTTAGTTCTTAAATCTATTAATCAATTAAACTTAAGATTGTATCTAAATTGTTAACTAACAATAATGTTTAGAATACATGTTTCTATTCATTTAATCTTAAGAGAAAATAAACCCCAATGAATGTTTGTTAATGGATTGAGTTTTATATCAAGGATCCATATTAGTTTGATAACCTCAATGACCCAAAACCAAGGTTTGTTTACTAAATTTCCATATTTGAATATTTTTGTTATTTTTTAATTTCATCCATTTTTAATTTCTTAAATTTACATAATTTCAAATCCCCCCCCAATTCATTTTAGTTTCAACTCGTATAACATTTGCCGTTAGAATTCCTCGTGGGAACTGTCTCATCTCTTCACTAACTACATTTTCTTTATTACTAGAGTTGGTATTAATTTGGTTGTAGGCGACAACATTACCATCACTCCAAGTACTTGTATAGAAATTCCCTTTTCTCTTCTTTAAGCTGTTAGCACATTTCGCTTGCACATGTCCGAAGCCTTGACACTCATTACATTAAATTTTCTTCACTTTTCTTTCACCCTTTTGAGTTTTCCCTTGTTGTTTGAAATTACTATTTGATGTGCTCCCACTGTTTTGCCTAAAATTGGATATATCCTTCTTCACTTTCTTTAACCACTTACTGAAATTTCTTGTTAATAACTCCATATCCTCATTCTCATCATATTCATCTTTTGTATCATTCACACCCTTTCCAATTTCAACCTGTAGTGCTAATCCTTTGCTTCTTTCTTGCTTACCCCTTAAAAGATTCATTTCAAAATTTGTAAGAATTTCAATTATCTTCTCCAATGACGGATCATTAATGTCATGGGTCTCCTCTATTGCTACAATTCTCAGAATAAATCTCGTAATCTTTCATGAAAGTCCCCAATGGTCTCATTTTCATCCATCTTTAGTTCTTCAAACCTCACAGCTAACATCTGTAGTTTTGACGCTATCATAGATTTAGACCCTTCATGAATAATCTGCTAAGCATCCCATACTTCTTTAGCCGATTCACAGGCTAATATCATTGAGAAATGTCCTTCATCAATAGCACCAAAATTTGCATGCATTTCTTGTGAGTTTCCAAGCGCACTTTCTTCTTCAGCTCTTGTCTATTCAGATGGATCTTTTCGAACTATCTCTCATTTATCATCAGTAATCATCGGATGTGTCAACCCATATATTACCGAGTGCCAAGTTTTTGTACCCTGAGCTTAGATGAAGACTCTCATTTGTTCTTTTCATGTAAGATAGTTAGAGCCATCCAACAGTGGTGGTCTAGTGATCCCCTCTCTTGTAGTCATGTTTGAGAAACTAGGATCTGCACTAACTTGCTACCAAGTTCTGAAACGGTAACTCGCTTTGTTTGTAACACCCAATTACCCTCGGGTACGTACCGGAACACCCGTAGGTCATTCCGACACATATCCTAAGGTAAGGAAGCGCTACGTGCAATTTCTACAAACTCCACA
>JANIIA010057775.1:0-11043 GCA_027478495.1 Erythroxylum alaternifolium
GTGACACGCCACCCTCGCGGGGCACGGATTCGGATATCACTGTCGATATCGGGTTCGGGTCCGGCGGGAGTGGGGTGCTACACTCCTGCCATATCGAAATTTAGCTTTGATACCTATTATTACAAAATTTTTCCTTCAAGCACAAACTAATTCCATAAGATGCGCCAACCCCCTTTACACGACAATCTCACTTAGCTCTGTTAAAGTAAGATTCAGCCTTATCCTGTGAACATCAACCAACCTACTCATTCTTAAACGCCTTAAGACCTTCGTAATGTTTCACTCTTACACCCTTACAAGAAAACTAAGAAAGAACTAAATAATCATGGCAACAAAAGAACACGAGAAAGAGATATAACTAAAAAGCCAACCTTTATTACTTCCCTTAAAGTATACAAAGGAATACCCTCTCAATCTTTAAGTGTCTCTGATATGTGCTTAATTGATTGTTTAATTATTTCATAACACTTAGTGATTAATGACATAAAATTGCTTAAGATACTTACTTTGACTCATATGTGATTTTAAGGACAATTCGTGCGCAAAGAAGTTAAAGTTAGTTGAAAGTACTATATTTGCATTTTCTAAAAAATTACACTCACTTGTCTTCATGGAGTAAGAATGATAAATATCAGAGCAAGTAAAGACAAGAAAATTAAGATGACGAAGCAATATAACTCACGGATACTGTGCATGGAAATTTCATGTTTTTACATGTAATAACGTGAATTTAATGGAAAGGATCTTGGAATCATAGTGAAATAAAGATGGAAGCCAACAGATGGGACAACCCCATGCAACGTCAATTTCATAGGAAATAATGGAGCAAAATGACAATCCAAGGTGTAGTGAAGGAAGCCAAAATGCACAGCATCATTCAGCATAAAATGTAGACGTTTAGTAGGAGGGCTTGGTATATGCGTAGGTTAAAAGAAAATAAGGGTAGCATGGTTTTAAGGAGGACAACACCAAGGAGTATCAAAATGCAACATGTTGGACATTTGGAGGACCTAAAAAATTCAGCATAATGGTCCACTCCAAGCAACAAAATGCATAGCCAAAACAAAAAAACACAAAGTAGCGGTAGAAACAAGAGGGACGTGTGAATAAACATGAATAGTGAGATGGACCAACTATGTTTATTTGTGACATCACATGAACAATAGTAAAGAGAGAAGAGAGCAATAGCGTGGAATAGAGTGGAGGCACTAGGTTTTCCCTCTTTTTTCACCACCTAAGCATGGAGAAGATGGCTCACGGTTGGAGCACGAAAATAGAGATGGAAGGCTAGCTTCCCAACACCGGTTCAACAGGAATATCGACGCCAAATCACGGTTAAGCTATTTTTATCATTTTAAGGTTGTAATTTCTTTTCGGATTATTATGTTGTTGGCGTTGATTTGATTGAGTTTTAGGATGAATGATCTTAATATGTTATTTTGATAGTTTTATTTTGAACCTATTGCTAAAACATTGAATGTAATTTATAATCATTACTTTTGATGTTTGTGAGTAACATCTAATGATCCAATATCGTTATGAACAACATAAATTAAGTTAGATAACCCAAACATGTGAGGTTACTGCTTATATTGATCGTTTTCTACTTCATAATGCAGTTGTCAAATTAAATTGAGAGATCGTATCCTAGGTTATTCAGTAGTTTTAATTAATGATCATTTCTTGATTAAACAAAACCTAAGGGAAAGTCGAGATTAGGAGAGCATTCTATTAGTCTCAAATTGATAATATGAAGAGAGTTGTAAAGACGTTAGGATGATGAATTATCCTTGATTGTGTTTAAGCCGAGATTGGACTTAGAACTGGACCTTACATATATTCGATAGTTTAATCATTTTCGATCGCTTATTTTAATTTATTTTTGACAGTTTACTTTTCTTTAATTTCTAAATTGCTAAAAATAAAAACACCCCCTTTATATTTTCGTTGCATCAATTAACTTTGGTTACGAAAATTAATTGAACATTCCTTGTGGATTCAATCTCGGCTCACCCTAAATACAAATTTTAATGTACAGAGTCAGGTAAATTTTACAATGTTTTCGACACATGTTGTCAGTCTCATATACTCATCATATTTCAAGAGCAAGGCTCAAATGAGCTATTTATAGGCAATTCTAGATGACCAAGTTAGAATCCTAATTAAACTCTACTAGCTAAGATCATAATCTTATCCTTATCAAATTACATTACACTAACCAATAGAATGACATCCCCATCCAATTAGGACTTTATGTAATAGGATTAAACTAAATCATAATAACAAGATAAAAGATTACATTTATCTAAGAATGATCCATCCATATCCATGAAGATCTCCTATATCTTCAAATGATCCTTTCATATGATCTTTATCTCTTAGAGCTAATTTTCTTCGACTGTGATCTTATCCGCCACATCATCTAAGATCTCTTCATCCCTATTCGTTGATGGTGAGTCAGCCAAGCCAATAGCACATTGGTCCATCCAATGCTTTCCTATGCCAACTCCATTAGCCATGGTTCGTCCATTTGAGCAAACTTTAAGTCCTTAGTCCATCTCAACCTTATCCAAGTCAGCTCGTACAAGGTTTTGAAACTCTCCCAAAACTCACACCATGCTTGATGTACTTGCTAAGTTACGTTGGAACTCTCGCATATTCCAGTTATGTGTGTGATCCAGCTAACCTTCTACTCGATGTCTATCTTAAGCCTTCTTTTGGTCTCACATTCGAATCTTACATCTCGTCGAAGATTTCTGCCAATGTGCACCAATGCATTCCAACTCTTGACATTGCTCCTTTTTGTCTTTACCTCCTCGTAAGTCTTTGCCTTATTCCATTGTTCCACGTGTCGAACATTGGCCAAAGCTCGCCAATTCCCGGATGATTCCGCTATTATGACTTAGGGATCTAACACTAAGCTGTCCTTTAGTTGATTGTGTACTCTCTAAGATAAACATGACTCTTATTTTTGTTGATCTCTAATCCTAACACCTCTTTAAATACATTTAATAAAGCCATAATAAGACTAATCGAGAAGTTATAAGCTCTTAAAAATAGAATTAAATCATATGCAACCAAGAATAACATCAATTCAATTTTCATACATCTAGTATGGAATTTAAATTTTGGGATGGAAGAGATATTGCTTTTAATCAATCTTGTAAAGGCTTCCATTCATGTCCCTAATTCTATAGAAAGTACGGGATGGTTCACTATTAATTAAGGCAAAAAGAGCAGTTTAGCCCCCAATGTTTACACTAAAATCTGAGTTGGACCTTAATGTTTCAGAGTGTTTAAAATGAACCCTGAACCCTAACATTTAGAAAATGTTCAAAATGAACCCTAACATTTGGAAAATGTTAAAAACAGCCTCTGACTGGACAAGATAATTAATGAAATTAGGTCTCCATCAGTTAAATGTTAACATGGATTTTTTTAAAAATTTTAATAAAGTCCTGCTCTCTTGTCCTAAGTGTGAACTCAATGAGTGTCACAGACGGTGATGCTACAAAGCCTGAACAAAGGAAGATCAATTACATCATATCAAATAAAATGTTAGAATTTTTTCACGCTAACATAATAGTTGCTAGAGGGCGCAATATATTCTAGGAAAACCCCAAATATATCCAGTATAGGTGAAAAGTCTTATAGGGACTACCCTGAAATCAACAATGAATGCATGAATAACAAGCTTGATGAATAAGTATAAAGAACATTTCATACACTAGGATGTTAGCAATGAAATGCTGCATTTCGATTTCTATGAGCAATGACTCGGTCTTCATGCAACTCTTTAGTTCTACTTGACAATACAAAAATCAGATCCTTTAGCAACCTTATTCTTAAATGAGTACAATGTATTTGAGACTTGCAATGATTCTAATTATACCGCTGAAACATAATTACAAGGATCAAAGAACTTAAACATAAAGGAGTCTTAATGAATAGGATTAGACTAGAGGGTCATTTTTCCAAGCCTAATCGTCCTCTTATGAGAGCTATATTGGACAGGTTGGCTACTCTTAGACTTCTTATCAGGCTTACAGAAGTTGATATCAACAACAAATTTGATAAGAAAACTCAGGCGCTTTGACTACACTATCTCGATCAAAGATAATACTTGACAAGAACGATTAACATTTATATATATATGGAAAATTGTTCCTTACATTGTGTTATTCTGCAGGCAACCTATCTTGATCAACAGCGAGTGTCGCCGATGGGGATGCTCCTAAACTATTGCATTCTACTTGGCTAGAACCATAGTCTCCGGTCAGGCAAGACCTAGAACTAGATTTGTCGAGTTTGCAACTTGTACAAGCCAAGAATTGAACCGACTAGCCTGTTGGTGCTATAAAAGAATGAAATTGTCCTTTTGAAGCTCGAAACCTATACTGTTGAGTCTGGGAATTCTTGCATTTGCAAGAAGACCTCGCCAAACTAGGTGTTCACATCTGTTGAAGAATGTGAAAGTAGCACCATAAGCACCTACAAACATGGAACCCATACACCATTAAAAAAGGTATCAAGAAAAGACCAAAACTTTAGCTCATCTAAACTTGTCGAAACGATTAAAGATTAAATCTTTACCCTTTTCCAATCCTAAAAGACGCTACATTTATGGTGTTCTTGCAAGAATCTTCAAGAAAATGAACATTTAGAAGCAAGACACCACCGTTAATGGAAGCTTCATAACATTAAGAGATGACGTAATCTTTGTGTAGGTTCCACTTTATCAAAAATTTTCCAAAAAGATCTACATCAGCATTTTAATTGACGAAGGCTTAATTTTGTCACTTTATGGTTCATTTTAAATGTTTTCCAAATATTATCATTTATTTTAAATGCTCCAAAATGTTAGGATTTAACTTAAATTTAAGTGTAAACATTAAGAATTAAACTGCTCTTTTGGTCATTAATTAATGCACTCAATAAGGTGGTAGAGATGCCTAACTGAAATTATGAGCTCGTTGGAGGCTCTTTGTTACGACATTACTTTTCGTCAACGAATCACACGTGGTCGTGGCCTATTTATCAGTTCATTGATGGGATTGCAGAAACCAGCAGCAAAGAAGGAACTGTGCACAATTTCCTACAGCTGATCGTACTGTATCAATTTCACGTACAGGGTTCCAAGACCAAGCGTCTAGTGCCATTTAAAAGGTCGTTAAAGAACTCAAAAAAAAAAAAAAAAAGTGGGCATAAACGGGCAAAGCACGCAAGTTCCTGTACGGTGTGAGACCTTCGCAGAATGTACGGAAACTTAATCCTATCGCTTACATTCGCTCTTCTTCTCTTCACCACTTACTGTATTTTCGTTGGGACTGTTGATGTTAGACAGTACTTCTTTTCGTCAACGGCGGTTTCACTGAGGGTTTGTGAAACCATACCGCCTCTGAAGGTTTACATGTATGATCTTCCTCGGAGATTCAATGTCGGAATGATGGACCACAAGACCAAGGACGATGAGCCAGTTACCGTTGACAATTTGCCGGGGTGGGGTAAGAATCCGGGACTGAGAAAGCAGCATAGCGTTGAGTATTGGTTAATGGCTTCTCTTTTGGATTATGGGGGTGGAGAGGAGAGACAGGCGGTTAGGATTTTGGATCCGGAGATTGCTGATGTGTTCTACGTGCCATTTTTCTCTTCTATGAGCGTCAATACACATGGGCGCAACATGAAGGATCCCGAAACCATGAAAGATCGTCAATTGCAGGTAGTATGATTGATTGCTTATTGGATTTGGTTTCCTTTTGTTCAGATAGAACTCATTACTTTACAAACTTGTAGGAAGACCATAAATATTGGAAATCAGGTGAAGAATGCATTGATGTTTATATTGCTAGAAGATACAAACTCTGTTATGTCACGTGAGTATGAAAAATGATAGCTTTTCACTAAATGGATATCGTTATGATATGTTTAAAATTGTTAAATAATAACTAATAAGTACGGATTATTTGGTTAATAATTTTGTTTATTGATTCGAATCGTGTAAATGAGATTTGGTGTAACAAAATAAAATGTTGCAGTTGCATGCATCATTGAACTCAGTAGTAATGATTTTGCAGCTTGTGCAATTGTCAAATAATATGCATTCTCCATCATTACAAACTGAGAAAAATGAAAAGCAAAACAAAAGGTTCAAAAGCGGCCCCAAATTGTTTAGTTTGGCGAATCAAGGAACTACTTGTTAATACTAAAAAGGTAAAGCATTGAACTCCTTGCAGCAATACCTGTTTGCAAGAACTTCAGTAGCTTTATCCCTTCCTGACATTGGTTTTGTCGGTGGCTGCGACTTTAATGGATCATGGATTTCACTGAAAATTACCTTCTATCATCCACAGGAAGTTTGGAAGTTGTTTGATTCTGGAGAACTTATCTTCCGCAACTCTTTTGGAAAATTGAACTTTGATATTTTTCTGCCTACCAAATTAGAGATAATTCTCATTTTGCCAAGTGACCATCTATCGTTCTTAAATCCTGCTTCTTATGTTGTTTGTTTGGGGGCATTTATGGGCTGAACCTCTACATCTTCACCAAGGTTGACTGGGAGATACTTTTGATTTCAGGTTGATCTATTAGACTTCTTGCAGAAATCCAAGTACTGGCAGAAGTCTGGGGGCAGAGATCATGTGATTCCTATGACACATCCAAATGCTTTTAGATTTCTGCGGCAAGAAGTAAATGCGTCTATACTTATTGTTGCAGATTTTGGACGTTACCCTAAAAGTATGTCAACTCTTAGTAAGGATATTGTGGCCCCGTATGTACATGTTGTGGATTCCTTTACAGATGATGAAATTCCAGACCCGTTTCAATCTCGCACCACTCTGCTTTTCTTCAGGGGAAATACAGTCAGGAAAGATGTATGTCAATTGAGGTGGCAATACAATTTTTATTGTTCTTTTGGATGTCGAAGTGATCCTAATAATTCATATCTTTCAGCAAGGTAAAGTTCGCGCTAAATTGGCAACGATTTTAGCTGGTTATGATGATGTTCATTACGAGAGGAGTTCACCAACAACAGAAACAATTAAAGCGGTATGTAAGTGCACTGAAGAAGTCTGTTGAAACCATAATATAGCGGCATGTCAAGGACTTAGATCCTATAAAACACTTGAGTACTTTCGGTTCCTCAAGTTATTTGGAGGATGGAAACTAGTTATTTTCCTTCTGATTGTAGTTTCTCACTTTCAAATCTAATATTACCAACCGCAACACATGGTAGTTTTCATGCCCGTTACTTTAAGTCATGAAAAGCTTGCATTATGGTTGCACATTCAAGATGCATATTTTGATGTTAAATGATACAATTGTAGTGTAGGAGGTTCCTCGTCCAAGTTGAATGTCATTTCCCTCTGTTGTCATATGAAAATGCTTTCCGATATTAGTTGTCTTGTGACCAAGAAGTGGCTTTCCATACTCACGAAATACCAGTTGATTAGTTTGTCAAAATGATTTGCCATGTTCAACTTTATATTTTTTTGCATTATTACATTTTCTATTCTTCTTTTTTCCGGTTTACCAGTCAACACAGGGGATGCGTTCGTCGAAGTTCTGTCTACATCCTGCGGGAGACACTCCTTCATCTTGCCGACTATTTGATGCTATTGTAAGCCATTGCGTTCCTGTCATTGTGAGTGATAAAATCGAGCTCCCCTATGAGGATGAGATCGACTACTCGCAATTTTCAATTTTCTTCTCTATAAAAGAGGCAATACAACCTGGTTACATGGTTGATCAGCTCCGGCAATTCCCAAAAGAGAGATGGGTTGAAATGTGGAAGCAACTTAAGAACATTTGTCATCATTTTGAATTCCAATTCCCTCCAAAGAAGGATGATGCGGTCGATATGTTATGGAGAGAGGTAAAGCACAAACTTCCAAAGGTCAAGCTTGCTGTGCATAGGAATCGGAGATTTAAAATTCCAGACTGGCGGCAATGGAGAAGATGAGAATGCAGCTTAGAAGCATATGAAACTGTACAGTTACTTTGTACCTATTCTTCACAAGTCGTAACGGTAATGTCCTTTTGGTTTGGGGGGTATAGTCAGATGTAGGTATAAAAACCACCCCTTGCATCCGGCTACATAGTTCGTTTAATGTTTACTCGTTGGGAATTATATCAAAGGAGATCCAGTTTCCTGATGACCACTACCTGGAGTTTTGTTGGTTCCGGAAATGGTTATTAGTTTGAAATCCTGGCCTCAATATATTCCTCTGTTTTTTCTTTTGCCATTCCCTTCACTCTTTTGGTGCACCTGTATCATATTGAACACGAGAAGGTAGATGGTCAGTATGTATTGACACGCGGCTTTAGACATCCAAATAATAGTCAGATTATGTCGCCATTTGGCTATAATAATTTTCACTGTGGCCCTATACATCCACTCTCCAGCCTCTCTTGCACCTCTCCTTTATCACCTTCGATTTTAATAAATTCATTGTGCCCTTATATACTCACTCTAAGCCTCTTACCTACCTCTCCTTTATGATATCCGATTATCTTGACCCAAATAAATTCAAGTTTTGTTGTGCCCCCATAGTGTACACTCGCTCTGCAGCCCCTTCCAGAGATGTTTCCCAATCACTCCACCACTGCGGGCCACTTTCTCATCTCCAACTCTTCTTACTTGTCCCTGCTGAGTTACATTCTCATCCCTTACAGAAGTATTGAAACATTGTGCTTCAAAATGAGCCAACATTCTAATTTGCCACTGTCATGACAAAACACTGGAGACTGGAGAATGTCCTTTTAAATGAGAATGATATATGTCTCTTAAAAATCAACTCTCAATACAACATGATCAGAATATTAGCAGCAAAGCCTTGGTACATCAATAGGAAGCCACTGATATTATAGCAATGGAGGCCATGTATGATGCTTGAAAGATAAAAGATGAATACGATACCAATTTGGATCAATTTTCATAACTTACAACTTCAGCAGTGATCCACACTTGGTTTTAGCTATTTGGCTAGCTCGATTGGAAAACTTGTTTGAAAAGAACATAATAACCATGAAAAGAGTTAGATATGCCGGGATATACATGAAAGTGGAGTTAAGAGGTGGAGCTACTGGGTGCTTCAAAAACAATAAAATTAAATGAGGATGGTAAACTAGTAAAGGATTCACTTGTTATTAACTACCAGTGGAAACTAAAAAGGAATCAAACTTCCAAAATTTGAATGTCTACAAGAAAACATTCTTCAAGGATGACTACAATGAGCTGATGGATTTAGTTGAACATATGCAATCTTAAGTTATTACTAACCTTGACACTCAACTGCCACAAAATATGGCAAAAACTAGAATTACTTAACAGCAACCTCACAATGGTTCTAACTTTGAGGATGCTAGGCTACTACTGAAGGAAAAGACAAAAATAGCCAAACATGATAAAATTAGCCCCCCTTTTAGAAGCCAACTTGGAAATTGCTAAAAATTGTTGCCACAATAAACAAAATATCAATAAATACTCCCCCACAAGTTGATATCATTAGGGAGAATTCTAAGGCAGTATCCCTTGGGATAAATGGAAACTATAGCTAGAACAATAATTCTGTTATGGGGTCTACAATAATAACATCTACTTAAGCTCCTAAACAAGGAACTAGTAACGCCAACCAACCTAAAACATATTTGAACTTTCTGATTGCCTCAAGAAGACGCTCAATAAGAAAAACCAAAATTAGTGCTTCCAACTGCCTAACATCTTCTGATAAATGTTAGCTTGGTATATGAAGGGGACCTTAATATCCCTTTGATTTCAATTTTACTTTATTCTCACATGAAGAAGAGGGTCTCCATACCAGCTTCAAACAATTTATGTATGAAATTTTAAATTGCACAAGCCAAATGGAAATCACAAACCTAAGATTTGATGAAAATTATTTTACTTCAAACAACAAACAAAGTGAGAAAAGAGTCCTTAGGAAAAAGGTTGACAAAACCTTAGTCAATTTTTCTTGGATGGATAATTTCCCCTCAAGTAAGGCTCACTTGAATTTTCCTCTTTATTCAGACCACTCCCCAATATAAATCACTATCTCAACCACTAATTAACTAATTAAAGTTCAATTTAGATCCTTCAATCACCTTATTAACAAATATGACTTTAAAAGGGCAATCTTTAGAGGATTAGATAGATAGGTTGATGGATATGAGACTTTAAAATTTATGAGGAAAATGAAAATTACTATGAATGAACTCAAACTTTTTAATAGCAATAACTTCAACAACTTTGAACAAGAAGTCAAAAGAACCATAAAGATCCTTCTAAAAATTTAAGGAGCCTTTTATTCCAATCTAAGTGATTTCACTTTATAATAGACTTAAAGGCAAGCATTAAATAACTATGTCAAAGTCTTAGAAGATCACAACTCTATCTTAAAGCAAAATCAAGAGCAGTTCGAGTAAAGAATAGGAATAGGAACACCAAATATTTTTAAAATAAAATACTATTTAGAAGAAACAAGAACAAAATAGTGGCATTTATTGATAAGGTTGGAATTAAATATTCTTCAAAAAATAAGCTAAAGGACCTAGTCTATGATTACTTCTAAAAGACCTTAGTTTTATCTACTAATAGTTTTTCTGTTTTGTAGGCCATTAGACATATATCTCTCACCCCATCAACTCAGAACAAGCTGAGATGTTAACTAGACCCTTCACTAGAGAAAATATTAACAAAGCACTTTTCATTATGAAATCATCAAAGCACCTGGACCTAATGAACAAAATTTATATTTTTTCACAATTTTTTGAACTTACTAGGAAACATAGTCTTTAAAGCCATTCTAGAATTCTTTACCAAGGGGAATATGCTAAAAGAACTCAATAGCACACATATGCCTCATTTCGAAGGTTTCCAACCCCCCAACTCTGTAAGACTATAAACTAATAGCTTATTGTAATGTCATCTACAAAATCATCTCGAAGATGTTAACAACTAGGTTAAATGTAACACCCCAACTCCCGCTGAACCCGAATCCGATATCGACAGTGATACCCGAATTCGTGCCCCGCGAGGGTGGC
>JANIIA010057863.1:0-11041 GCA_027478495.1 Erythroxylum alaternifolium
GATTGGTAGTTCAGGTCATTCACAGACGTCTTCTACACATTAGACGAATCAAGTTGATAAACTAGATTCTGATCATGTTCAAGATGAACCAGTAGAAGAAAAACATTCCATAGCTAGAGACAGACCAAGACGAGGGATTCGACCACCACAGAGGTATGCAAGTTTAGTTGCATATGCTTTATCAGTGGCACAGGAAATAGGTGGAGATGGTGAACCTTCCACATATACGGAGGCAATTTCAAGTGTTGATGTTGATAAGTCGTGGTGGCCATGAATGAAGAAATGGAATCTCTGGACAAGAATGATACTTGGATTTTGGTGAAGTCGTCAAAGGGTAAGAAAATTATTGGCTGCAAATGGGTCTTCAAAAGAAAAGAAGGTACTTCAGGTGTTGAAAATGCAAGGTATAAGGCACGTTTAGTTACAAAGGGCTACAATTAGGTACAAGGTTGCCACGTTTAGTTGATTTTAATGATGTTTTCTCACCAGTGGTAAAACATAGCTCTATTCGTGTATTACTTGCATTAGTTTCCATGTTTGATTTGGAATTAGAACAACTTGATGTCAAGATAGCATTCCTGCATGGTGAGTTAGATGAGTAAATTTATATGAAACAACCTGAAGGTTTTGAAGTTACAGGAAAGGAAGAACATGTGTGTTTGTTGAAGAAATCCTTATACGGATTAAAGCAGTCTCCAAGACAGTGTTACAAGAAGTTTAATTCATTTATGTAGGGTCATGATTTCTCCAGGAGCACGTATGATAGTTATATTTACTTCCAGAAGTTAGATGACGGCTCATTTATCTATTTGTTATTATATATTGATGATATGCTCATTGCTGCCAAGAATGCCACAGATATTCACCATTTGAAGGCTTTATTACATGGTGAATTTGAGATGAAAGATTTAGGAGAAGCAAAGAAAATTCTTGGCATAGAGATAAGATGTGATCGAGGAGTTGGTAAATTATTCTTGACCTAGGAGAATTATCTCAATAAAATTTTGGAGAGATTTGGCATGCGAGATGCTAAAGAAGTTGGTACTCCTTTTGCTAGTCATTTTAGACTATTTGCTGCTCAATCACTACAGTCAGAGGAAGAGGAAGATTATATGGCATGGGTTCCATATTCTAGTGCTGTCGGCAGTAATATGTATGCAATGGTATGTGCTAATCCTGATATTTCATAAGTTGTTAGTGTCGTTAGCAGATATATGGCCATTCCTGGCAAAGAATATTGGCAGGATGTGAAATGGATTCTCAAACACTTAAAGGGCACCTCAAACTTTTGTTTGGATTTTGGTAGACCCAACAACACTTTGGTTAGTTTTGTAGATTCAGATTATGCCAGTGATCTCGACAGATGCAGGTCTCTAACAAGTTATGCATTTTGCATTAGAGGTTGTGTCGTTAGCTGGAAAGTAACTCTACAACATGTAATAGCTTTATCTACTACTGAAGTACAATATATGGCAGTTACTGAGGCTATCAAAGAAGCATTATGGTTAAGAGGTTTATTCGGTGAGTTATCTCTACATCAAGGGGTTACTACCGTTTATTGTGACAGTCAGAGTGCTATTCATTTGATGAAAGACTAGATATATCATAAGAGAATGAAGCTTATTGATGTGAAGTATCATTTCAGTCGGGATACTATTGTAGAGAAGAAGGTTCTTATTCAGAAGATCAACACTAAGGACAATCTTGCTGACATGTTTACAAAGGCTTTTCCAATTTACAAGTTTAAGTAGTGCTTAGACTTGATTGGTGTTTATAGTTGATCATATAGCCCTTTGGGGTATTGCAGGAGAAGATGGAGCAAATCACTAATTTTTTAGGACCAAGGCAAGGTGGAGATTTGTTGCATGCCTTGACCCCTCAGAAGTCAAATATTGTTGGCTATTATTGGCTAAGGCAAACTTCTTCAAACATGTTTTTGGCAAGTCAAAAATTGTTGGCCAATTGTTGCATGCCTTAGCCATTATGTTTGACATTTGCTCCCACAAATTTCTCCACATGGATAGGATGAATTAAGGGAAGCTTTGGACAGATGCTCTAAAATTTTTCTATAAATAGAAGAAATGCTGAGGCTTTAGTACTTGCACCAAAACAACATCATTCCTTCATTCTTCTTTCAATTTTCTCTCGTTGAGAAAGTTTGTAAAGCCTTCTATTGTACGTTCTCCACATATTAGAAAAATTACTCACCTTCTAGCCTTGGACGTAGGTCACATTGACCGATCCACGTAAATCTTTGTGTCCTATTCCATTTGATTTTGCCTATCTGTATTTCATTACTATTTTTCAGGCTATTAAATTCAACCGATATCTAATCCAATGGCATTTTCTTTAACAGATGTAAACACTTGGTGGTGCTAATTACTTTGTGACATTTATTGATTATCTTTCAAGGAAGATCTAGGCTTATGCTTTAAAGTCCAAGAATCAAGTTCTGATGTGTTCAAACAATTCTAAGGTTCAGTTGAGAGAAAGGTAAAAAAGAAGTTGGAATGTGTCCGAACAAATAATGACGATGAATATATTGGCTTATTTGATGAATATTGTAGATCTCAGGTTATTAGACATAAGAAGACTCCTTTGAAGACTCCTCAGTTGAATGGCTTAGCTGAAAGGATGAATATAACACTAGTGGAGAGAATCAGATGTTTACTATCACATGCCAAGCTACCGCAATCATAGGGGGGTGGGGCTTTACATACAGTTGTTCATGTTGCTAACCTCACACTTAGTGTTCCTTTCTTATTTGATGTATCAAACAAGGTTTAGTCAAGAAAAGGTGTTTCTTATGATCATCTCAGGGTGTTTGGTTGCAAGGCTTTTGTGCACATTCCTAAGGATGAAAGGTCTAAGCTTGACTCGAAGACACAACAATATATGTTTGTCAGTTATGGTCAGGATGAGTTTGGCTACAAGTTTTGGGATTTGATTGAGAGGAAACTTATTAGAAGTCATGATCATGGAAGATCAAACCATTGAAGATATTGATAGATCAAAGAAGATAGTTTTAGGGTCTAGTGATGATGTGGCTGACTTAGATCCACTTCCTTTGATTATAACCCGGTAAGAGGCAGAGGTTGATCTTCAACATAATATGTTTGATGAAGATGGTGCAGATGAGTCTGTATAGGTTGAAATAGATGGTGTTGATCCTATTCAACCAGTATAATCATAAGCTCCAATAGAAGTTTCACTTAAAAGATCTAACAGAGTTACACATCCTTCCACTCGATATCTTGTCTATGAGTATATGTTGTTTACTGACAAGGAAGAACCTAAGACTTATGAAAAGGTTTTAGAGGATGAGCATAAAAAGGAGTGGTTTGAGGCTATATAAGATGAGATGGGTTCCTTACAGCATAATCACACTTATGATCTGGTAAAGTTAACTAAGGGAAAGAGAGTTTTGAAGAATAAGTAGGTGTTTACAGTGAAGCAAGAAGAGCATACTTCACATCCACGGTACAAAGCCATACTATTTATGAAAGGGTTCAGTTAGAAAGGTATTAAGTTTGATGAAATCTTTTCTCATGTCGTAAACATGTCATCCATCGAAATTGTTCTTAGGTTAGCAATAAATCTTGATTTGGAGGTCAAATAGATGGATGTGAAAACTAAATTCTTCATGGAGAATTGAAAGAAGAAATTTACATGGAGCAACCAAAGGGTTTCAAGGTGTAAGGTAAAGAAAACTATGTTTGTAGATTAAAGAAAAGTATTTTCGATCTGAAACAAGCACCGAGGCGATGGTATAGGAAGTTTGAGTCTATTATGAAGCAACCAAGCTACAAGAAGATTATTTCAGATCATTGTGTGTTAGTTCGTAGATACTCTAATGATGACTTTATTATTCTATTGCTCTAGGTTGATGATATTTTGATTGTTGGCAAGAATATCTCTAAGATTGATGCGTTAAAGAAGCAATTGAGTATGTCTTTTGCTATAAAAGACTTGGGACTAGTAGAACAGATCCTTGGTATATGGATTTCTAGAGACAAACGAGCTAGAAGGTTATACTTGTCCCAGGAGAAGTATATCGAGAAGGTGCTTTAGAGATTCAATATAGACAAGGCTAAAGCAATAAGTACTCTACTTGGTAATCAATTCAAGTTGAGTATCGAAAAGAGTCCGTCTACTGATGATGACAAGAAAGACATGGAGAAAGTTCCTTATGCTTCAATAGTGGGGAGTCTGATATATTCTATAGCGTGTACAAGGTCAAACATAGCTTATGCAATAAGTACAATTAATAGATTCCTATCTAACCTAGGTAGAGAGCATTGGAAAGTTGTGAAGTGAATTATGAGATATCTCTGGAGCACTTCCAACTTGTGTTTGATTTTTAGAGGTGGGAAACTTAAATTGGTTATTTATTCAAATTTAGATATGGCAAGAGACATTGATCCTCAGAAATCTACTTCAAGGTACCTGACTAATTTTGCAGGGAGAGCTGTGGCATGGCAGTCGAGGCTACAAAAGTTTTTGTGTTATCTACCACTGAAGCTGAGTGTATTGCAGCAACAGAAGCAGCTAATGAGTTATTATGAATAAAGAAATTTGTTCAAGAACTTGGCTTCAAGCAGGAGCGATACGTGTTGTATTGTGACAACCAAAGTGCAATCTATCTTAGTAAGAATTCTACATTTCACTTTAGATCAAAACATATCGATGTCAGGTATCATTGGATCCGAGAAGCAATGGAGTCTAAGGAGTTTAAACTTGAGAAGATTCACACTAATGATAATGGTTTCGATATGTTGACAAAGACGCTACCAAGAGGAAAGCTTGAGACATACAGGTTGATTTCTAGGATGGAAATCTATTCCAACTAGCCAGCGAAATGTGTTGGGAGGGGGAGATTTGTTAGTGAACCCTCCACACTTAATGCAGCCTCCACAATTGAAAAAAAAAAAATATTTGAGTGATTATTTGTTTGATGTGTTTGTCAAGTTGTTTGAATTTAATTTTTGTCTTCTTCTTTCCTTTGCTTTATAAAGAGAGAGAGAGGGAGTGAGCAAATGGTGTGGGACTGCATCGTGTAAATTACTAAAGCAAGAGTGAGAGAGTTGAATAGTGAAAACACTAGTGAGTGTGAGAGAGAGTTTTAAGCAATTTTGATTAAGTCCTCGATCAGATGGTCGTTTGTTGTATGATTGAGCTCAAACTTTAAAGGCTTACTCTATACTGCTGGTTATTGATATCCAACAATTAGAACCTTGATTGGAGTTCTAATTTTCTGGTGATTTATAGGCAAATTTGAGTTTGACTTTAGAGATCCTGAATTCTGGCATTGAACAGTTTTGATCAAGCTCAAGATTGGATAGTGAAACGTTATTCAATTGGGCTGAAACTTTGACAGCTGGTAGAGAACACGTTGATCTTGATATCCGACAGTGGGTTTGTTGTTTGCAGACCATGTTTGTGATCTGCTCAGACTATTTTGGAGAGTGTGATTTCGGGTGATTTCGTAAACTATCTTATTGATTTATTTTATTGTTGTTGTCGAGGATTGTTGTATTCTTGATGTTATTGCTGCTACCTTTAGTGGGATACTAGAGAGAATTTATTATTGTACCTATTATTTGTTGATAGTGTATATTTTTCCTCAACTTCAGTCCCGTGGTTTTTACTCCTCACATCGAGGAGGTTTTTCATGTAAATCTCGATGTTGATTTTATTAGGTTCTGTATTAGATTATTTTATTACCTAATTATTTCCTAAACGCTTACATAAGTAGGGAGAATTAAGTTAAATCTGGGGTTATGCATAACACATTATTATTGTATCGACTAATTGGTGAGTCACTTCCGCTACATCCACCGACCTTTCTCCCATCATGAAGGACAAAGACATTATGATATTTCTTCAGTAAGGAGTAAAGGTTATTGATGAGGGTCTGAGCAGCAGTGGAACAAATGTAAGGAGTAGTGGAAGCGGGAGGAGTGTTGATTGTGACATAAAACTGTTTGGCTATAGAATGGCTATAGTTTGACCTCTTAAGTGAGTTAGGGAATTTATGGGAAAGGCATGGTTGTTTGAGACTACGAAATTGACCTAGACTTCCATAGTGTGAACGTTCCATTCATAATGCTTTATAGTCAAATAAGACTGATTTTAGTTTAGCTAACTACTTGACTCCAAGAACTAAATCAATTCTATATATAAGCAAGAGGAACATGTTAACTTGGAATAGAGTTTGGTCCAAGAATAATGGTGTTTGTCCACAAACACTAGCACATCCCAAAGACTCTCTAATTTTGACAGTGACAATCAAGTGGGGTTCGCTCAAATTGCCAATTTTAAGTGAGTTAAAAGTTGTGTTTGGATGAATTTATTGGTGGAACCCCCATCAATTAAAACCACCACAAGTTTTCCTTTTATAGTTTTAGATAATTTCAAGATCAACATAACAAGTTGACTAGTGAGAGCGTGGAATAAGATATGTGGGGGGTGTTAGTATGATGGTTTGGTGAAGTTTTTACTGAGGATCCTTCTACCTAATCAGTAGACATCATTTCTAGTGTTTTGGTGGTGTCTTGTTTAAATTTAGTAAGCATATATAAGAATTGAGGTGATTTACACCAATGCTAGCACAAATTGTTCATCATAGCTAAAATAGAGGTCCTTTTTTAAAAGGAGCTATCATTTCAGATGGGGTAAGTTTCTTAATGAGAATTAGAGATTTGTGGGTTTGAGTAATAGGGTTATGGTAGAGAGGGAGTGGTGATTGTAGTGTTGTATATTTTTCTTTGTTAGACATGGTGGTTAGAATAAGGAGGATTTTGTTACATTGAGTTTAGATTTAAGCAATTTAACCATGCTCATATTTTGTGAAAGGTCCTAGGTTTGAGCAAAAGAAGCTTTATTTAGGTTTCATTATTTAATTAGGAGAGAAAATAATCAGTAGATTAGCGTTACTAAAGCCTTGAATTTGAGTAGATAAAGCCTCAAAATCACTCATATAAGAAGTAATGGTGGAGGTTTGGAGAAACTTGTAAAGCTGAACATCATAGTTAACAAACTAAGAAGGCCCAAATTAGACCTCCAATTAGAGAGTGAAAGCTTCCTATGTAGAGAGTTGTAGTGTACATCTAATAACAGCACTATAGGGTAGGACCAAACATATAAAAGGTAATGATGATCATTTTTTGATATGATGTAATGTTATGGTACTAAAGAAGTGTTCGATTTAGAAAAATGTAAAACATTAAAAATAAGCTCAAAGAACCAAAATATTAACTTATTTTCCATATGTTGTAAGAATACATAATCACAAATAAAGATGAATGACTTTCAAAAATCATAGCAAGAATTCAACATTCCAAGCTTTTACTCATGATCAATCAACATTCGTGTGAGTGTGAACTTGTAGACTTAATGTCATATTAAGTGTTACGTTTGTTTCATTAGCTTTAATGACTTTCATGCTACTTGACCCAAATACATCGCACCCTACCTTTGCCCACATTACAACCCTAAAAATTCCTTTGATTTATGACTTTGCATGTGAACATTAATGGTGGAGAAATGAAATGATATGTAAATTTGTGGAATGACATGATCATGAATGGTGTTGAGTGTACCTATGGATACATTTTATTTAAACACATTTTTTGAGTCTACCATTAGATTGCTCGGTTTTGAAAGATCTGGGTACTGTCAGCTATGACGAATGCATCACTCATATTTCATAACTCATTTTAGCTTTCACACACAAATCACATGAACCATATACCAATCTAAAGGAATCACTCATACAATTTATGCCAACAATACATTAAAACCACAAGAGGGAACCTTCTAAGCTAACATCTATCTCATATTCAACATACTCAAATAACACATTCATTATAACTCCAAGAAGATGCATTAATCATGAATAACTTTGCAAACTCATATGCATTTCCTCCTTGATAAATTTATTTAAACAATTTTTTCTTTTTCTTTCTTTCTTTCTTTTTTCTTTTCTTTTCTTTTCTTATGCTTTTCTTTTTCTCTTTTCTTTCTTTCTTCCCTCCTTTTTTTAACATTAGAAGAAACTACATTAACATGGGAATTTCAATTACAAAACATCCTAACATTATAACAAACCCACACATATGGACACCCCCACACATAGAATTTTGTACATCTGCAAACTGAACAATCACAAATGCTCCATTATCTTATGGCTTAGGTAAGACATTTGGGTAAGTTCAACAATCACGAATGCTCCACTAGCTTACAACTTATGTAGGACATTTGGGTAAGTATAAAGCATGTAATGTGGTTAGTACATAAAGAAAAAGTATAAAGCTCAAAGGGTTTATCAAGGGAAAATCATGTCAATAGGATAGGATAGGTTAGCTTATAAAATGAAATTAATTGATTTTTAGGTAATAGGGGGTTTTGAAACATACGAAAAATGATAAAATTGGAGAATTTGGTAGGGATCTGATTCTTTGGTTTAATCTTGCTCTACACCCTAATTAAGCATAATTCATTGATTTGTTGTTTTTTTATCTCTCTTAGCAATTATCGGTCATAAATTTAAAACAAGCTCTGTTAATCTTGATTTTTTCTTAGATCCTAGTTAATTACAAAGTGCTCATTAATTAACTCTAACTATCGAGAAACTTAGAATAAGATCTCTAAGTTTATTTAGACAACTGCCTTACGAGTCAGAAAAATAGACCAATCTAGGTAATAATCACACAAGCTCATATTATTTAACCAATGTTATGTTATCTCTAATGATTTTGAATCATTAGTTGTTATACATGAATCAAGAATACAATGATTACGTATTACATTCAATTCTAGCAATGAGTTTTCATGAAAACAATTCAATAAAGCATTAAAATTATCATCACTCAAATACCCAATCAATTCATACAAGATAACATAATCAATTTCAAATGAGAGAAGAAACAACAAAATAATAAAAAAAATGTTTAACCTGGGATGTCGACATTGATATCACCCCCAAACTGATGTCAGTAACTTAACCTTCTATAGGTCTCTCTAAAGAAAATGCTTCAGCCTACTCAAATAACCGTACTGAAGACTCCCAGTAGCTCTTCTTCATTGCACCTCCCCTCTATTCCACGCTACTGCGCTCTTCTCTCTTTTCTACTGTTCATGTGATGTGACAAATAAACCTTATGGTCCATCTCCACTATTCGCGTCTCCTTTTGTTTCTACCGCAAGCTCTCTATTCTCTTTTTCTATTCACTGATTTGACAAATAAACATAGTTTGACCACGCTACTATTTAAACCCTCCTGATGTCTTATATTGAATGTAGTCCCCATCTGCGTTTAACACAGTTGACTGCACTAAATGAAAACGTTGTCTGCATTTTGCAAACGTCATCTTTGTGAAATGCAGACTACATTTCAAGCAAGACATGTAGATGTCTTCTGCGTTTTCTTCCTCTATTGTCCTCCTGTGTTGCCATTTTGGTCATGGACTACTACATGCCATATGTTTTGTCTCCTGGCCATTTGTTGCGTTTTCTTCATCTTGCTTTGTTGTTTTTGTCTCCTTTTCTAGCTGTCCATCTTCATTTTCTCCAACAGCCGTGAGATTAATTAAATTAATTTCTTGCATGCATATAAGACTTTAATTTCATGTTGAACATAATTTTCATGCACAATCCATGCAGCACACGTTCTTTGCATTTTTTTCTTCTTTTAATTTTCTTCTTGTCTTTTAATTTTGTTCTTCTTACTCCACGAAGACAAGTCAAAATTAATCTTCAAAAAATGGCCAAAATATAGAGCTTCGACTCACTTTAACTTCTTTTCTTCTGAATTGTACTTAAAATCACATATGAGTCAAAGTGAGTATCTTAAGCAATTTCTTTTTTTTGGTAAATTAGTAAAATTTTATAAATATTAAGAAGTGATATACAACTAGAGATTGCCCAAGCTGCAATCTCTTATCCAGACCAGAAGCCTAACTCACAAGAAAGCATAAGGAGCCCTACAAATATTCCCCATCATCATGCATACCACTATATTAAGCCATGCCACGACTACATTATGATGGTCATATCAGGACCATCTTGCTAGTAACACACTTTCATATAGCAGACTCTTTTATCATATCAACCAATCCAGCCTCCCTACTAATCCTTAACCTGAGAACAGTACATTGTACTTTGATTCTTCACCTTTCCAGAGCAATGCAGTATCTTTTTAGTGTTAGATTCTGAGGTGATGAGATAGGAGAAAGATCAACTCTAAACCACCTTCCATTGAAGACCCGATCTAGACTTCCTTCTTTTCTAAGCAACATCTGTGGTTTAGAGGCTCTTTGACTGTTATTCAAAGGAGATCCCCTTGTAGCTTTAATAACCATTTTCCCATAATCGAAGTTACGTGGAGATTGAGGCTTTCCCTTCATCTTATGTTTCTCTTTTTATAACAATTTGGATTACCCTCTCTTTTCTCAAACCTGGACTTGGAGTTAAACCTATGGACATTTCATTAGAAATATAAAACACATACATTTTACCTTCTCTCAGTGTTTGAGTTGAGGTGTTCCATAACTTGAAAGATCATTCTCGTGTTGAAGCTCCCTATGTCCAAGGCTTCATCTTTGAAGGTTCGCAAGTTTCTTTCAGTCCACAAGTTATACACAATAACAGAAAGGAGAATGAAGAAGGTATTAATGTCACAGTTTCTGAAGGTAAGTGACTGGTTAACCCACATTAAAATGGATTCAAGATTTGTCAGGTGAGGTAGGTGTATTTGGAAGTGGTTTAGACTGTTTAACCAAATTGTTTTAGAGAAAGGACATTCAAAGAATAAATGATCAATAGTTTCCAAGTACGAAGCACACAAGGAGCACCGATTTGGGGTATGGAGGTAAAGAAGTTTGTCCCTTGTCTGCAATTTATTCAGGAAGGCTAACCATAAAATGAAGGAACACCTAAGACTATTCCTTTTATGCCACACAAGTTTATACCAAAGAACTGTCTGATTTGGAGGTCTCATGAAAGTGTATGCAGAAGCATTTGTATACTTCTTCGAAGGGCT
>JANIIA010057884.1:0-11039 GCA_027478495.1 Erythroxylum alaternifolium
GTGTCAGACACTGAAGTGTCACAGAAGCAGCTGCAGACCCTTCTAGGCATGCCTATTTACCCACAACTAGGACTGAATAGTTTTAAAACAAAACAAGGTCATTTCAGACATTTCAGGTGCAAAGCAAGAAGTCAATCACATTCAGATGCAAATAGCACTTCCAATGATATAAACATGCATCAAACGCCTTGGACAATAATTGTCCGGAATTTAGAACACAGTCAGCATAAGTCAAATTCAATTTAGTAATAAACAAAACAAATTAAGGTGAGACCATGAAAGTTACTGTCTAAATTACTTACAAAATCTCCCTTATTGCTTATTGCCTTAACGTTCCAACAATATCTAGAATCGGTCGCTCAATGGGTTCCTCTAAAACATTTAATACAAACACATATCATTATTATGCACAATTAGAAATTCAATTATGCACATGCATGTATACTGAATATGTATGATGCATGTTTATGACAAATTTTGGGTTTCTTATCATTAATCTTTTCACATTCTCAATCATGCAAAATCATACTCAATTCCTCAATCCAGATTTATTTCAGAACCAACTTTTGGTCCACTTTTTTCAATTAATATCATCAGGTAGATAAGGTAAGTAGGTAATACTTTCTTATAAAAAGTTGTCCCTCTTTGTCTTAGGTATCCAATGATACCAAGTTCATCTAATTTGGGTCAGTATACTGAAAGTTATTCCCAAAAGATTCCAGACTGTTGTTAAGCTTCAATAGAATTCTTATCTCAAATTCCAATCAGATTCTGAAATTCCTAAAGGTAGAATTAGAATTCCATCACTTCAGAAAATTTGTAACCTTATGAATCTAGTTTAATTCCAAACAAGAATCACTCTATATAGAAAACTATAGATCAAGATATAATCAGAATACTGAAGTATGTTCATTAAAACCATCCCAGTTAGCATACTTCAGTACAGTCATATTTCCAACTTAAATTCTTCAATCAATACATTTTAGAAAGTCATAATTTTTAGTGGAGATAAAGATTAATGTCTTAAGAGTCCATTGGTTCAATTCCCATGTCGATTGGATGTCAGGATAAGAAGTTATAACCAAAAGAATGAAGGATGTTCAAAATTGTCAAACAGCATCGTGCACTAACTTTTTTTCCAATTTCTTCCAACTCTTCCCAAAATAGACCTTCGGGTAAATCTTTCATGGTCATTTTAACAAGGAATATGAAGGTTTTAGGCAAAAAATTCTTCTAAAAAATTGTGTCTTTATGCCTTAAGTTTCTCATGACACTAAAATCATGCAGTTTGGTTTAGTATTTTACAAGTTATACCCAAAATACAGTATACTATTCCCAAACAATGACAGAATCCTAATTTCAATTTTAGGCCAAATTTAATCATCCTTTGGGATAGAAAAAATTTACATTCCTTAATGAAAGTTGTAGGAATATGAGTTTAGTTTAATCTAAAATGAAAATCACCCCATTTGGATATTGACAGTTCAAGTTATAGTCTAAAAACCGACAACTATTCAGTGAAATCTGTTCACTAAAACCAGTACAACTCATTCACATCTTACTCCAACCTTTATCCTTTTTACCACAATTCCACCTTATTGATGCCTTAATTACATGTCCATTTCATGTCTAGAACTCAATGCATTGACAAATCAATGCACATTCTATCAAATCAAGCATCAAATACTTCATAGGATAACATGCAATCAAGATTAGTATTCCTATACCTTCATTAACAAAATTTCCTCCTTCAATGAGCACCACTCTAGACTTTCAAGAAAAAATTACAACTCCAATATAAGAAGAACAAGAGGACAATAACACAAAACAATGGTAGGATCTAGCTTCCTTAATGCAGTAGCATGCAATTTTGTCAAGTGAAGAAGATGACCTAAAAATGCAATCAGAAAACCTAGGAGGTATGAGTGAGAGAGGGAGTTTCGGTGGTGTGAGAAGAAGTTGAAGAAGAACTCAGGAAAACAGAACCCCTAGTACAAAACTTGTCTTCTCTCTAATGCTAGGTGTCACCAAATGGTAACAACATATGCCTTCTTGTATGTTCTACACTTGTCCCAATTAGGAGCTGCCATTTGTCACCAAGAATTAGTCCCCATATTAAGAATCTATTGATTAAACCGAATTTGACAAAGTTGTAGTTTATCCTCTTAGCTTTCCATTGATATAAATTTTGTAATTTGTGGACATTAAAATCAAAAGATATGACACTTACAAGTTTGAGTGTCACACTAGTCTTGCATAAAAAATCACCACAACCTAGAGTTTTATGTACTTTCAAGCCTTTTTATCACTAAATCTTCACGTAAACCTTATGTAAAGTATCCATAACATATTTTTTGAGATCTTGGGCTCAACATTAATACCTTAAATCTCTATGATGCCAATTGAATTCCAATTCTCCAAGTATGATTCTTTAAAAATATAATTAACTCGTATGGAATAGATGTTTAATGAAACATTCCAACTAGGTTACAATTTAGGGCCTTACTCGACATGACTTAATAGGTGATAACATTAGATTATCTGACATAAATCTTTGCAATAATTGAGTGGAAATATCTAGTAGTTGAGAATTATTGAGTGGAGTAATTGAGTGGGAGAATCTAGTATAAAAAGATTTGATCACAAGCTGACATAAATTCACCCATATCAAGTTGGTGGTTCATTTATAACCTCACATGCTTAAAACTTGAGGAGCTTGGGAAAATAGCACATTCATTGTTAAATTAAATTATTTAACACAACTGACTAAATCTTAAATTCTGATTTTCCTATCAATCCAAAATTTATGCTTCTATAAAGATAATTTAAGAACATGAACAAACAAACAGGAATATGCATGTCATATCAAGTCCCCTTTTCTAGTTCCAAGCAATTAAATCATATTGTCAAGAAAACAAATGAAAAAAACCACATTGATAAAAGTTAATACTATAGTCCACTTGCTAAACTATATTATTTCCCCATGTTTTCAGTTATTACGTAAAGCATAATATTTCCAACTTATCTTCCCTTCTTTCTTTCCCTTGATATTACTTCATATTTTTCGGAATGGGCAACAAATAAAATGTAATCGACTCAATGAGAAAAATGAAGTTGTGTTGGAGCTTCTAAGAAGAACAACTCCTCTCTCACTGAAGCAGGTGGGGATTTTTTGTATTTTCATTGTTAATTTTCTTTCATAGGTCAAGATTAAAGTTTTCTGTATTTCTGCGTCATTTCTCCATCATAATTATGAATACTTCCTTTTCAATTTTAATGTTTGACGTCAAGTTTTTTATTTGCAATCCAAATGTTCAATTTCAGATAAAAGCCTATCATGTTTCTACTGTCTCTTTCTTCAAGGTTATATTATTACTGGAGGGAATAGCTATTGCCATTAATGTTATGTTTTAGCTAACATAGGAGTCATTCTGCAATGATGCTTGTGTTGGATGATTTTTAAGAGCTAAAGGTGATAATGTGAAGAAGGCTGCAAAGAGTTTAAGGGCTTGCCTTTTTTTGGAGAGATAACATAGAGATTGGTATTGTAACAACAACCTCCATTACCATATGATTACTACCACCAAATTTTGTAGATAAGTTTTTGTTTACTCTTTTCCTATTACTTCTCAGTCTTTTGTTTTTTATAATCATTCATTTTCCTTTTTGTTCCATTAGCCATGAGTTCAAAATAAAGAACAAATGTTAGCTCAAAATTTATCAATGGCTCTATTTTTTGGTTACTTTTTGTTTTCTAATTCTTATTTTTTCAATGTAAAAAACTTTATAGCAGATGAATTTTCTACTGAGCTTTGTAAAAGGAGTCGCCTATATAGCTGGTGATGATGAAGAATTAAGACCTATTTTGGTTACTTTCAAATCCACCGTTTCCCTCTTATATCACTCTCTGCATTTTTTCTAACTGAAGGAAAAAAAGAAACAGTACTTTGCATTTGTTACATATATACTTCTTCCAAGGCTTTACTATTCCTTTATTCCCATCAGTTACAGATTTTTTGTGTTAAACAAGACTATCGGAAGTTCCATTCGTAAAAGCTGTTAATGACTTTATCAACTTTTAGATCCTACCTCTATTTCCATTTCCTTTTTGCTTCTTAATTCATTATATCAAGAATCTATCTTTTTCTTTATTTTCTATAGATTCACACACTTCCTCGTGTTTACTTTGGAGGTGGTCGTTCCAACAATACTAAAAAACGTCGAATAATTTATACTCCTCTTCATTGCAAGTATGTCCATTTCTTCCAAATTTTTGTTAATAACCTATAAAATTTTAGGGACATGTAACACTTTTTGCTCTGGTAAAAATGCAAGATCTTAAACTCATAGCTTGACTATTTTCCCATGCAATGTCTGAAACACCTCTTGCTGTCACGCCTTCATTTTCCATGATTACACGTGAAAGAGTTAATGAACTTATTTATTGATGGATTTTTTTTTATTTTTATAATATTTCTCTTACAAGATTTCATACTGTACCAATTTTAACCTTTAGATGTTATAAAAGTGACCTTCTTGCTTGATTTACACATAAATGTTCTACTCGATGAATTGTTAAAACAATAGTTTACATAGCAAATTTCACATTTTTAATATGCTCAATTGGATCATAGTGACATAAAATCATCTTTTTGTTTCTTCTAAAGCTGTATTCACCTCAGTAGCATATTGCACTTATATATAGTCCATTTATTGACCTCTATCTTGATCTTTTCAAATCTTTACATTTATAAAATATGTTGTGTCTACAATACAATTAATATTATTGCCTAATTTCTTGATTTCTTGAAAACCTTATAATTGAATTTAAATCAATAACTGGGTGTGGGTGTCGCACTAGCATTTGTTTTCTTATAGTTTGTTCATCTTAACTTCTCAGGCTTCTTTAGGTATGTTTTAACTTTTACGAATCTTCTCCTGCTAACACTGAGAATTGTCAGAGAGTACTACCTATGCAGGCTTTACAAGGCTTTTGTAATCAACCCACCATCTCTATTTTCATATCTATGGAAGGTAAAATTCAAATTTATCTTGCTAATTCTTCGATCTTTTAATGTCAAGTCTTGTTCTCTACAATAAATAACTTAAACCCTTTTAATTGTAGGACCTACAAGAGGCTATTACTATTGACCTACTCTCGTTCTTTTCTTTACCTTTTTTTTGTTAATTTTCTATAATAAGGTCTTCTACTAACTTATAACTCAAATGTTGCTTGCTTAATAATTGTGGAATGTGAATTATTGCAGGATACCCGACCATTTGTTGAGCTATCGGTGGTGACAGTGGTGGTATCTTCACTAGACTTTGAAGAATCATTAGAGTTCTGTGATTTTCGCAGTAACTCATGAGTCTCTTCCCTCCGATTTGAGCCTTATTCAATCAAACCAACAACCAAGGATGGCTCATACTTATCTTCAAGGTTTTCGATTATTGTCTCGAAACATTTTAACTCACTCAAACCATGGTATCTTACTTTGACTGGCCTGATTGCTACGAAAATGCACGCCGCCAGTAAATCTCCTTTGGGCTCGATACAAATCCCCTACAATGCAGGGTCCATCTTTTTCGTATCATCAATTGCTACAACATCTCGTCAAAGCATCAACGGTTACATAAGGCCTATCAATAAAAGTTATTCCCTCTGACTCCAATGCCGTACCATGTGACCATAAATGAGCCAGTTAAAATTAGCCAACTCCATGGCCTTCTTTCCTTCAATCACCAGCCATGTTTTTCAAAAAGAACTGCAAGACTGACAAGGCTCATTAGTCTTTCTTATCGTTCCTAAGATTCTACAAAAGGCCCTACGACGAAATCCTTTATAGGTTAAAAATGCATCCCCCACATAGCGGTCTCATCTCTATCGTACCACTTTATCTCAAGCGACACCAGGTGTCGATATCACAAAGGTTCTAATCCAAGAGTTTAGACCATTAGTAATAAAAACTTCATTATGATTTGAGATTCAACAAAGAAGAAAAGGTTTTTTTTTTGTTTTTCCTCTGATTTAGTAACTTGCAGGTCTTTTGATTAAGTTTATAAGGAGGACTAAAAAAATAATACTCATGCATATGATAAGTTGCAAAAAGTGATTTAAAATCAAGTTAAAAATTAAAACTAAAATTACAAGTACACATAAAAATCAAGGTAATTAGATACTCTTCACTCAATATTAAGGCCTACAATGCTAAGTTTGAATTAGCATGAGATGATTTGCCTGCATAATCATTTGTATGCCAAAGAAATAACCATTGAGAGAGGATTGAAAGGAAATGATAGAATGCCCTAATTTTGTAATAAAATTCCGAATCATTTCAGTTAGTTTTTTAAATTGGAATTCGTTTCAAAATTTATTTAATTCAAATTTAAACTATTAAATTCGAGTTTACGTACATACTGTTTAGTAATTATGTAGACATAAGTGAATCTTGTTGGAACATATATATGCTATCTAATAGCTTAAAACCCTAGAGATGTGCTTGTTTGGATGAAAAGAAAAATAGCTTCTTCGTAAGGATGAGCCGTCCTTTTCTTTAAATATTCTGCGCAGTAGGATCTTCTCCCTTATTTTACAAATCTTCTTATATGAATTAAATCTGCTGAACATGATCGTAATCTAATAAGGGAGAATTTTAGCAACATCATAGTAATGATTTTATAGGTAAAAAGAATATTTTATTCCTTTTTTACATAAAATGTTGTTAATTTTGTTTAAAAAAAGGTTTACTTACATGCAAGGGTTAATATAAAAAATAAAATTTACTTAATTTTGTAATATTAACTCAAATTTTAAAAAGTGATGCTAAAGTACCCTAACTTTTAATTTTTAGGAAAATTGTCTAATATTAAATTTTTTGTTAATATAAATAACATAATGAGTTACGTTAGATTATTATTTTTGTTAAATAGCTACTATAATCATCGAAAATAACCTCTCTATCAGGTAGAGATAAAGTTGTATACTACTGGACCTCTCAAAATCTCGCACTTTAGTAGGATTCCTACTGAGTGTTATTGTTGTTATTATTAATTACTACAATATGTCATATATTGTATTTTTACTAATAAAGTTTGTTATTCAATAAAATAAAAATATGAAACACCTTTAAATATTTGTGCATTCCTTAATATGTTTTACTTCATAATCGTTTTATATAGTAAACTTTTTAAAGTTCTTATAGCTTTTAAATATAATAAAAATGTATTTAATTAATTCAAATAGTATTTATTGATTGACTAATTAAAATATAATAAATTGATTGATTGGTAAAAATATAGTTAACATATATATTTAATATAATTAATTAATAATATAATTAAAATATAATTAATTGATTAATTAATTAAAATTATGGCAATATTTCAACATTTATTGTAAGTGTTATAGATAGTGATGTTCGGAAGAACAAATGTAACTAGACTGTTTAAGAAAATCAAGATAAAAAATAGATACGAAAAAGCCAGTTAATTTGTTTAACAGAAGAAGATTACATATGTAGAGAACTACAAACTCGCCTACTTAACAAACATGTTTTATCAATCTCTGACTTTTGTTAATTTCAACTTGAATATAAATGCAATCTTCGAATGACCACACCAAATACTGGCATGCCTTCATTATTATTCATTTAAGGGAAGTCAATTTTTCTCAACAAGTAGGACAAATCTGAATTTTTTTCAAAAGAGATAGATTGTTTATCAGGAAGATGAACCTAAAGCGTATAAACCGATGGACTCATCTCTGCTAGATGAAACTCATATATACGCCAAAAACTTTAAGAGGCAAAATCCAACAACCTTCCTGGAAATTACTGAGTTCATCAATATCAACATTGGTTTGTTGATCAACAATACTAAAATTAACAAGATCATAATCCTTAAAGACATACAAGTACTTAACAAGCTTAACAGTAAAACATATTTCAACATTTATGTGGTAATTAATGAGAAGCAGAAGATACAAACTATGAGTAACCACCCATCTATTATCAACCTTATGTTTACAAATCTTTATTTTTCAGCCATCATCTCTCCTTCTATAACATACATAACTATCTTCACCATGTATAGTAAAAGGAGCAAAATTTTTAAGAAAATAGTTCTTGCAGACACCATCTATCATACAAGGGTTTTCTTTATTCATATGACCATAAGGATTGTAGATCATGTGTTCAATAACAAGAGAATATAACCGCGAATTCCCATCGTCATTACGAGGAACTTTTCTTTCTCTTGTGTGAACATACGACTCAAAATAACGTGAACAAAATGTACTAGTTTGCTCCACTAAATAAGCATTACATATTGAACCTTTAACTCTAGCTTTGTTCTTTACATTTTTCTTCAAATGATGCAAATACCTATATGAGCGAATAGGGTTATACAAATTTAGTTATGAAAACATGATAATATGACTTCAATTACAATCATTTTTTTAATTACATACCTCTCAAATGGATACATCCAACGATATTGGACTGGACCGGCTAGTTTAGCCTTATGTGCTAAATGGACAAGTAGATGCTCCATACATCCAAAGAAGCTTGGAGGAAATATCCCTTCTAACTTGCACAAAATTAATAGAATTTCCCTTTCCAATTTTTTCATTTAAGCCAACTTAATTTCAGATGATGTTAAGCTTTTGAAAAACAAACTAAATTATGTTATTGCTTCCTAAAGCTTATTCGGTAGCAACTCCCGAAATGCAATTGGAATTGGCCTTTGCATAAACATATGACAATTATGACTTTTCATCCCAAATAATTTGTACTTTTGTATGTCCACATACCTTGCCAAGTTTGAAATATAACCATCGGGAAACTTTAGACTTTTCAACCATTCACACAATATTTCCTTCTGCTTTTTATCTAAAGTGTAACATGCTTTCGGATATTTATCGGTCAAAAGATCATTATATAACTCATTCCTTCTATAAAAAGCTTCAAATCAGCTCGTGATTTTGCATGGTCCTTTATCCTCCCCTTAATGTTCATTATGGTATTGAATAAATTCTCAAAAATATTTTTTTCAATTCACATCACATCTAGATTATGACGTATCAAATTAGATTATGGCAAATCCCAAAAGATGCTTTGTTTTCTCCACCTAAAGTTTCTACTAATGCTTGTATTAATTTCATCAGCTTCAAATTCTGTAACTTCCAGTAAGCCTAATTCCTCAATCTCCTGGAATATCTCTTCACCAGATTTGCTAGGCTGAGGAGGTGTTTTTACCATCCTATTCTTAATGAACTTTTATTTATTACGCCTAAATGGATGATCTGGAGTAAGAAATTTTCTGTAGTTGTCAAACCAACATATTTTGCCCCCGTTTGGAAGATAAAATGTATCAGAATCATTGCCACAATAAGGACAAGCCATTTTTCCTGTTGTGCTCCATCTAGATAACATGGCATATGCTAGAAAATCACTAATTGTCCACATCAAAGCTACTCTCAACATAAAATTTTGTTTCAAAGACACGTCATATGTCTCCACACCATATTCCCAAAGATGCTGCAATTCAGATATCAATGGTTGTAAGAAAACATCAATTTTATGCTTTGGATTTGAAGGCCCTGGCACAATCACTATCAAGAACATATATGCTTCTTTCATACACATCCATAGAGGCAAATTATAAGGAGTAATTATGACTGGCCATGATAAATATTACTTTCCGGATTTACCAAAAGACTAAAATCCATCTATCGACAAGCCTAACCTAACATTTCGACTTTCAGCTGCAAACTCATAATGGATGTCATTGAAATGTTTCCATGCCAATGTATCTTATGGATGACTCATTATCACATCTTCTTGTTCATGTTCATTACGCCATCTCATGTGAGACGCAGTAACATCAGAAGCATAAAGTCTTTGAAGTCTCGGAGTTAGAGGGAAATAATACATCCACTTATAGGGTACTAACTTTCCTTTCATAAAACGCTTTCTAGGCTTGAACCTAGATTGACCAAAACATTTACACTCTTCTAATTCCACATCATCGCCCCAATATAACACACATCCCATTTTGCAACAATCAATTTTTTCAACAAGTAAACCAAGACCCATAATAAGTTTTTTCATATTGTAAAAACTATCAACCATTGTGTGATCAAGAGGCAATGATTTATTATACCATCCAAGAATTTGATCAAAACTACGATCAAAAGTGTATCCTTCAGACTCTATGTTCAAGATACGAGCAATTGAAGAAAATTAAGTCATTGTCTCACAATTTGGCCACAGTCCTTGGTCAGCTGAGTATAGTAAGTCAAAGAATTGTTTGGATTGAGGGTTAGGTTCTTCTTTAAGATTTTCTATATTTTCCTAAAAGTTATAACCTCTTGCATCATAAATCATTTTCATGTAAGGATTTTTCAGTTGCATCGACATTATTTGTTCTAAATCTAATTCCCCCTTCAAACTCATTCAAGGTAACTGACGATTGTGCTTGATTACTCCCTGAGGTGCTACAAATCAATGATTCCCCATGTCATGTCCACTGAAAATAATTGAGAACAAACCCTCTTCTCAACAAATGTCTGTTTACTAAATCAATAGGAAGGAAACGAATGTGTTTGCATTTTTTACATAGACATCTAATCTTTGGCCCATCCATATATGCAGCTTGAGAACATGTATAATGAATAAAGGCTTCAACTTCCTCAACAAATTCAGGATGAATGAAACCATCGCGTGATATTCGTCTATACATCCAAGATCTATCAACATTGCTCATTTTTGCAAAATTGTTAATTAAATCAGTGATTCCATACTATGTATCCTTCATGATACCCAAAAATTACGGAACATTTAAACTTTACACATCTCCTAACTATTAACCAATGCAATTAATCACCTACGATTGATTTCAAAACTATAGTACGTGGCATTGTTTACTCCTGTGAATCAAGAAAACAAGTTCTCGCTGTAACTCCTACGCTTGTGGAATATTTCACCGATAAGCCTCACAGGAGCTGCATCACGGGTTTCCAGCCTATATACGATGCTAGG
>JANIIA010057895.1:0-11039 GCA_027478495.1 Erythroxylum alaternifolium
TCAAGACTTCGAGTTAATCCTACAAAATCAAATTTGTACCTAGCAGGTGTTTAAGGTAGACTGAGAGAGGACATTTTGCAGTTGGTAGACTACACTATAGGGGATTTTTGGTTTGTTATCTGAGAATCCCACTAGCCCCAATGAAGGTTTCAGTGGCATAGTATTCAACCCTTATTAATGCTGTGGAAGTGTATATCCATACTTGGAATGGGAAGTCTCTATCGCATGTTAGTAGAATTGAGTTGATTAACTTTATGATTTAGGGGGTCTTATCTTTTTGGCTTCAATCTTTCACTATCCTTGTCAAAACATTGGAGAGAATTACTTCCTTGTGTCGATTATTTTTGTGGGGAGGAAAGCACTTCCGGGTGGGGTGGGATAATATATGGATATCAAACAAAGAAGGGGGTTTGGGAGTTAAAAATTATAAAGTGTGGAATTCGACCTTACTCTCAAAAGTCTTGCAGAATATCCATAATAAAGTTGATCCTCTTTGGGTGAGATGGGTTCAGTGTACCCATTTAGTAGAAGTAGATAAAAGTACAAAGTACTTCCATGTCATTGCTAGAAAATGTTGCTTGCAGAACCATATCTCCATTTGCTTAAGGAGGATGGGTATAAGACTACTTCGATAGGGGAAGTGGCAGATCACTTAATCAGTTTTTATCAGGATTTATTGGGTACAACAGTGGCTACCTGCAGTCCGAATAGGAGGGTGATTAATTTAGGATCGAGGTTGCATGAGGAGTATAGTGAGAGATTGATTGCACCAGTTATGGATGAGGAATTCAAAAAAGCTTTGTTTGATATAGGGAATGATAAAGCTCTGGGGCTTAATGGTTATACATTAGCTTTTTTCAAAAAACAATGGAACATCGTTGGCTCGGATGTCTTATTAGCAGTGAAGGAATTCTTTCATTCCGGGAAGCTATTGAAACTAATTAACCACAACATAATTGCTCTTATCCCTATGATCAAATTGACTCTAAGAGCTTCTGATTTCTATCCAATCGCCTGCCTAAATGTGGTATACAAGGTGAAAACAAAAATTCTGGTTGAGCAAATGGCTATGCCTGTGGGTAAATTGGTGGACCCTACATAATCTGCTTTTATACCTGGAAGAGGTTTGCATGATAATATCTTCTTAGCCCAAGAACTTATCAGGGGTTATACTCAAAAATGGATTTCTGCACAGTGTATGTTTAAAGTGGATATAACCAAGGCATATGACACAGTCTTTTGGGATTTCCTTAAGTCCATGATGAAGGAGCTGGGTTTCCCCCTAAGTTTGTTAGCTGGGTGTCAGAATGTGTCTCTACAGCTTCTTATTCTATTGAAGTAAGTGGTTCTTTGCATGGGTTGTTCAAGGGGAGGAGAGGACTGAGGCAAGGAGACCCTATGTCCCCAATCCTCTTTCTATTTTTTCTGGAATACCTTTCTTGTTTGCTCAAAGTAAAGATATCCTGATCTATTTTTCATTTTCATCCGAAATGCCAAAAGCTTGGTATTACTCATTTTGCCTTTGTGGATGATTTGATGCCTTTTTTTAGAGGAAAGTTTGCTTCTATTCAAGTACTTTTAAAGGCATTAAGAGAGTTAAATGATGTTGCCGAGTTACGGATAAATCCCACTAAATCTAATGTGTATCTAGCGGGGGTGTATGGAAGGGATAAAGATGACATACTACAATTGGTGGAATTTCCAATAGGGGCTTTTACAGTACGATACCTAGGAGTCCCTTTGGCACCTCTTAAAGTATCAGTGTCTTAGTTTTTTGTCCTTATAGAAGCTGTAGAGTCCTACCTAAATGATTAGAAGGGTAAGTCCCTTTCTTATGCTTGTAGAATTGAACTAGTAAATTTGGTTATCCAAGGATTACTTTCATTTTGGTTATAGGCATTTCCTATACCAGCCACCATACTTGATAGGATAACGTCAATGTGCAGGCTATTTGTATAGGGGAAAACACTATAAAGTTGCATCGGATACCATTTGTGCTCTAAAAAATGAAGGAGGTTTGGGGTTGAAGCATTGCAAAAAGTGGAACTTGGCTCTTCTGTCTAAAGTTTTATGGAATATACATATAAAAGCTGATTCACTTTGGATACGTTGGATTCATGAAATATACTTGAAGGGGGCTTTGGTGTGGGATTGGCAGCCTCATACTAGGGGTTCCCCTCTCTTGAAGACAATTGTACACATCCAAAATTTGATGGTTAAACACTTGGGGGGCCAACAGGAAGTGGAAGGAAAACTGAATACTTTATGTATAAATGGTACACTTTCATCCACGAAAGTGTATGAGTTGATTCGAATAAAACATGTTTTAGGCCCTGGATGTCCTTCATATGGAAGCAATACATACCTCCGAAATTCTCTTTTATTGCTTAGTTGTGCTACCGTAATAGACTTCCTACCAAAGACAATCTAATGTTCTTGGAGTTAGACCAAAATTGTTGTTTCTGTAATGAAGTAACTGAGTCAATTGACCATTTGTTCTTTAAATGTTCCTTTCTAGGTGCCATTTAGAGAGGTATTCGAAGCTGGCTTGGTATGACCTAGACAATGTCTTCATTGTCAAATGCTATTAGATGGATTCGTAAGGATTACAAAGGAGCTTGGTTAAGATATAAAGCAGCTAGGTTAGCATTACTGTCCACCATCTATAGGATTTGGAAAATAAGAAATACGATCCTACTTGATACTGCTTCTTTTTTGGTCTCTAACATCATTTATAAAATCAAACATGGAATCTATAAGATTTTGTATCGATTGTACCCTAGTGACTTGATTAATTTTTGAATTTGAGATCTACTTGTAGTGGGGAGAGGGTACTGGAGGTTCTTTATTGTGGTTGTACATGTACTTATAAACTATTCCATTGGGGTGGTTTGCTTTCCCCATGTCTAAATGGGTGTATGGGATCCTAATTCTTGACCTGAGCCTTTCGACAGGAATATGTCCTTTTGATTCATGTACAAACTTGAATTCTTTTGGTTTGAAGGGTTACTATTCACTGAAGTGGAAGTTAAGCTTGATTGGCTTAGTTTATTGCTTCCTATCAGAAAGGAGATAGCTTTGGAGGCCTCCATTGTTGGATAAATTGATTGCTCCGAATATTGGTTGGTGGAGCACTAACTTGGTGTATAGAATATGTTCTTATGCAACTATTCTCATTAAAGGTTGAGGCTATTATGAAATGGGGTGGGATCACTGCTCACACTGTAGGTGTGTTTGGTACGATCTACAGGTGGGGTAGATGAGACTGATAATTAGTTTGTTGCATTTTTGTGTGCAATCTTGATGGGATGACAGGGGGCTGGTGTAGATTTACAGGGCTGTCTTATGTTATAGTTAATCTTGTTCAGTGGAGGAGGATGGTATACATTAAATGTAGTCTCCTTTTGTCATGGAGAGGAGGGGGTGTAATGGCCATCCAATGCTACTGCCCTGATGAAGAGGGATGTATTATGTTAGAGACGTACTGTTGGCTCTACACTACTGTGGGTGCAGCCAGTTGAGGATAGGAGAATGGATGCATCAATCGGCAGGTTTGGTTAGTTGGCCTGGTGAGAGGCTATGTAATTATTTTTTGGTGCTTGTTTGCTATTACAAACTATGAAGGTTGGCAAATGGTGCTGTGTGTGAACTTAACTTAATATCTCAGTGTTGGGCTAGTTGAGGCAGAAACTGGAGATACTGATCAGTACAGAGGAGCTGCTGCCATAAAAAGTTGCATTGGATACTTATTTTTACCTGAGACTTGGGAGGTTAAATACACATACAAAGATGCAGAATTATGAGAGTGGGGTTACTGTTCATTTAAGTAGATGGAAAAGGGATGGAGGGGCAAAGGGGTAGTAACATTACTGCAAATCTGATTACTAGCTGGGAAGGAAAGAACTTAGACAGGAGAATCAGGGGGTTGAGATGGGATGTCTTGAAGAATTGTACAATCTTAGAATTTCTACTGCCTAGGGAATTTTCACAGAGGAAAGGTGTATTCTTTACTAACCATTTTTCTGTGTAGGATGAACTGAAGCTGGCTAGAGCATGGAGCAGCTGGTACACCAGACGTCTCCTTTATTTGAGTTACTGTTCATTGTTATGGTCACTGTTCATCATCTGTGTCACTATACAGAGTCATTATTTCCTTGCTAGAGTTACTGTTCATGGCAGAAGAGTATATAGCTATTCCAATCTGAGTGGGGTCTTGTTAACAGTTGCCTTGGGATTCCTTATCATTTGTGGTTGCTTTCTTTATCAGAGCACTGTCCACCGCCAAATTCACTGTTCACTGTCGGCCTTTTGCTGTTCATCCACTATCAGTTTCAGATGATTGTCCATTAGTGCTGGCAGAAGAATGTAACTGCTGGTGATTCATCGCTGGGCCTACTGTCATAGCTGGAGACACTATTTGCTAGAGTTACTGTTCACTGTCGGAAACATTGTTCCTTGTCAGAAACACTGTTCACCATTGGCAGCTGAATAAACTATTACCAGTAGGTGCTTCGCCTGGAAGTACATTATTCAACTCTTGATTTTTACATGCATTTTTATGTAATTTTACTTCGATATTTTTGGGTAAATTAGGGAATTTGCTTAACTAGCCTCCTTTTGGTTGTACTGGGGTACTTGGTTAACTTTCTTTAGATGTACTGAGGACGTAGCTAAAATTGTTGTGGGCTTAAAAATCATCTTTTTTTATTATATTATGGGTCGGGGTATGCCCCTAAGGACCGTGTACATAAACATTTTTGTATAATACTTTTACACTTTACCCAAAAAAAGAAAGAGCTATCAGTCTGTCAATCCTTACTATGTCCAACCTTAGTAAGTTTCCTTGTGTTGAGTCAAATTAAGTCACAGGCTCCACTCCTGGTGGTGGCCTTCTGTCAATTCCTTTAAGTTTCAGCCTTGTGACCATACTCCCCCTGGAACCCAATGACTTTGATTTCTCATAAGGTGCCAGTAGAGTCCTAAAAGCAACGTTTGCTGATCCCTGGTCGGTATCGTTTATGATTGAGACTAGGATGGTATGTGATCGTCTTCGAGCCCCTAACTTTCATTTTTGATTAATGAAAACATCCTTGGCAAAAGCTTTCACAGTTGTTCATCTTTTATAAATCAAACAATTTTACCTCTAACTATGAAATATGAATGCCCCCGATTGTCCCTGTTAATCATTACTCTGATCCCGAAGGCCAACACAATAAGACCGAAATCTTATGACGTTATCCCATGCTAATGTATACAGAGCATAGGCCTGCTTTGAGCACTCTAATTTGTTTAAAGTAACAGCACCGGAGGCACGACTCGGCCAGTTAAGTCCAGGAGTGCATAGCCTATAGACGGGATGAGTAGGCCGGCGCGCACCTCGCGACAGATCGGCTGACCCAACCTAAGATCCAACTACAAGCTTTTTAACTGAAACAACTTAAATATACACTATTGGAGCTGGAATTACCGCAACTGCTGGCACCAAAAATGCCCTTCAATGGATCCTCGTTAAGGGATTTAGATTGTACTCATTCCAATTACTAGACTCATGGAGCCCGGTATTGTTATTCATTGTCACTGCCTCCCCATGTTAGGATTGGGTAATTTGCATGCCTACTGCCTTCCTTGGATGTGGTAGTCGTTTCTTAGGCTCCTTCTCTAGAATCGAACCCTAATTCTCCATTACTTGTCACCACTATAGTAGACCTCTATCCTACCATCGAAAGTTGATAGGGAAGAAATTTGAATGATGCATCGCCGGCATGATGGTCGTGTGATCCGTTGAGTTATCAACAATCATCAGAGTAACAGGTAGAGCCCGCGTTGACCTTTTATCTAATAAATGCATCCCTTCCAGAAGTCAGAATAATTGCACATATTAGCTCTAGAATTACTACGGTTATCTGACTAGCAGGTACCTTCAAACAAACTATAACTGATTTAATGAGCCATTTACAGTTTCACAGTCTGAAATAGTTCATACTTACACATGTATGGCTTAATCTTTGAGACAAGCATATGACTACTGGCAGGATCAACCAAGTAGCATTCCTCCGTGACGTCGCTTCCCTACACAATCACCCTAGCAGGCATCGAGAATGAGTACGGCAGTCGTTAGGGTTAAGGTACAAGGCTATGATGCCGAGTTTAAAGAGGGTTTCTCAGCCCGCTAAGCTTATCGCATCCAAAAACTCTAGCACCCCACTTGTGGACCACAACTCCCCTAAAGGAGGCATCTCTGGCGCACGAAGGTCGCTACATGGTCCACCCTGCATCGGCACAAATGCAAGGTGAGAAAACTCATCCAGACAATATAATTCCACTGATATGGGTACCAAATATAGGAAACCGACCGAATCTTGCCTAGCTCGGGGCAAGTAGGCACCGAATGAAGTGGAAAGAAGGAAGACAATTCGATGCACTCAGCATGGAGCCTGTATGCCCGTGCAATCTGAACACCGCCCATACGCTTTACGTACAGTAGGCAATAATTCCATCTAGCCCAACATGACCCGACATGCGCAAGTGCACCCGTCGAGCACATGAAGTAGCCAGACAAAACCATGCCTGCACTATAGAGCACGAGAATTTGGTACCAAAGGACAACCGATAATCCAACAATCTGAGTATCACCGTGAATAGCACTAACTACTATATTTCACCAGGAACCACACCATACTAAGGTTGCCGAAATGTCACCTTGCCTTCAGACCAGTTCAACGATCAAATGCCTCGCCTATCATTAACAACAGACTGACCCTTCGGCACTCCTAAGTACGACATAGTGCACGATGCGGGTGGATGACACCCTCGATCTGGTTTGGGTGTCAAAACTGACTTAGTAAGAGGATGCATTGTCGATGATTCCTTATGTATGATGCTATCGGGCATGCCAGAGCATAGGGTTCAACCTCCTGAAAATCCCACAACCCGAGTATCATCGAGCACCATACTGTACTTAGGTTGCCAAAATGTCATCCTACCTTCAGACCAACTAAGCAACCAAACACCTCTCCGATCGTTATCAACAAGCCAACCCTTGGCACTCTCGAGTATGACACGATCCCATGTCAATGAGGGGATGAAACTGACAATTCGAGTTTTGTTGGGCACCACACCATACTAAGGTTGCCGAAACACCGCCCTGCCTTCGAACCAGTTTAGCAACCAAATGCCTTGCCTATCGTTATCAACAGGCCGACCCTTCGGCACTCCCAAGTATGATATGGTGCACAACACAGGGTGGATAACACCCATGATCGGGTTTACCAAAGAGCACCTGCGCATCGGAACTGACTCAGCAAAAGGATGCATCGTAGAAGATTCCTTGCGCATGATTCTATTTGGCATGCTGACTATGGGTTTAACGCCCTGAAAATCCCACAATCAGAATATCGCCAAGCACCACACTATACTTATGTTGCCAAAACACCGCCCCGCCTTAGGACCAGCTAAGCAACTAATGACCTCTCCGATTGTTATCAACAAGCTAACCCTCCGGCACTCCCGAGTAAAACGTGATGTCCGCGTGGACAAGGGGATGAGACCCATGATTGGGCGTACCTAAATGTACCCATGTGTCGAAACTGACTTAACAAAGGGATGCATCGTCACTGATTCCTTACACTTGATCCCCTTGAGCATGCCCGAGCATAGGGGTCAACCCCCTATAATTCGACAATCTGAGTTTTGCTAGGCACCACACCGTACTAAGGTTGCCAAAACACCACTTTGCCTTCGAATCAGTTAAACAACTGAATGCATTGCCTATCATTATTAACAGGTCGACCATTCGACACTCCCAAGTACGATGTGGTGCCCAACGCGGGGTGGATGACACCATGATTAGGTCTGCCAAAGAGCACCTGTGCACTAGAAATGACTTAGCAAGAGGATGCGTCATTGACAATTCCTTGCGTATGATGCTATCGGGCATGTCCGAACATAGGGTTCAACCCCCCAAAAATCCCACAATCCTAATATCGTCGAGCACCACACTGTACTTAGGTTTCCAAAACGCTGCCCTACCTTTGGACCAACTAAGCAACCGATCACCTCTTCTATTGTTATCAATAAACCAACCCTCTGGCACTCCTGAGTACAACGCGGTGTCCGTATGGAAGAGTGGATGAGACCCATAATTAGGAGTGTCGTAGTGTGCCCATGCGTCAAAGCTGACTAAGCAAAGGGATGCATCATCACCGATTCCTTACACTTGATGCCTTTGAGCACTCCAGAGCATGGGGGTCAGCCCCCAGACGATCATGGCCCCAGACCATGCTTTGTGCTCCCCGTGTAAAAATGAGGACTAAGAGTGAATATGGTGGAATTTTGCAACATGGGACCCTCTCGCAAGCAACCAAGCATGATTCAGTGCCATTCTTGTCTGCGGCCAAAATGCCCATCGGTGTCCAACCAGCAGTGCGTTGCGTGCACCTAGACTCACCCATGAACAACCCACGCGTCAAAACTAGCTTGAAAACCCACACAGATATTGCCCGTTCGTAGCGTTAGATGCCCACAAAGCTCAAACAAGCATGACACTTCGCACATAGTCGTTGGCTAAAAACGGCACCGAAAGTGACCGATCATAGACCACAGTGGGGGCAAGGCTATAATCAGCAAGTTTTTTATGAGAAACTTATAATTCGTGACCGAGTGGGCACACTAAGTGCTTAGTGACCGTGCCAACGGGCTGTTACCCATCGAAGGTGCCTAGCGACCGTGCTAATGTGCTATTTTGCACACTGAACGTGTGCTAACAGATTGTTTTTCCCACCAAAGGTGCCCAACGGGCTGTTTTTCCCACTGAAAGTGCCTAGCGACCGTGCCAACGGGTCTTTTTACCACCGAAGGTGCCCAACGGCCTATTTTTCCCACCAAAAGTGCCTAGTGGCCATGCCAACAGGCTTTTTTTTCCCAACAAAAGTGTCTAGCGATCGTGCCAACGAGCTGTTTTGCCCACCGAAGGTGTGCCAACAAGCTGTTTTTTCCATCGAAGGTGCCTAAAGGGTTGTTTCTCCTATCGAAAGTGCCTAGCAACTGTGTCCACATACTATTTTGCCCATCAAAGGTGTCTAGCGACCGAGCCAATGGGCTATTTTGCCCAACAAAAGTGTGCCAACGGGTGATTTTTCCCAACCAAGCGACGGGCTATTTTTCCCATCGAAGGTGCCTAGCGACTGTGCCAACTAGCTAATTTACCAGCCGAAGGTGTGCCAACGTGTAGTGTTTTGCACCTAAGATGTCCAACAGGATGTTTCTCCAATCGAAAGTGCCTAGTGTCCGTGCTAATGGGCTATTTTACTGACTGAAGGTGTGCCAAAAACTATTTTTCCCATCGAAGGTATCTAACGAGTTGTTTTTCCCACCGAAATTACCTAGTGACCATGCCAACGGGTTGTTTTGCCCCCCGAAGGTGTCTAGTGATCGTGCCAAAGGGCTATTTTAGCCACTGAAGGTGTGCCAATTGGCTATTTTTCCCACACTAAGTGCCTAGCAACCGTGCCAAGGGCTATTTTTCACATCGAAGGTGCCTAGCAACTGTGCCAACGGGCTATTTTGCCTAATGAAGGTATGCCAACGGACTATTTTTCCCATCAATGGTGCCCAATGGGCTGTACTTCCCATCGAAAGTGCCTAGCGACCGTGCCAATGGGCTATTTTTCCTACCGAAGGAGCCAAACAACCCTACCAACAAGCTATTTTGCCCATTGAAAGTGTGCCAACGGGCTGGTTTACCCACTAAAGGTGTCTAGCGACTGTGCCAACGGGCTATTTTTCCCACCAACAGTGTGCCAAGGCCCTGTTTTTCCCACTGAAGGTGCCCAACAGGCCATTTTTCCCACAAAAGTGCCTATTGATTATGCCATCGGGCTGTTTTGCCCACCAAAGGTGTGACAACGGGCTATTTTTCCCACCCAAAGTGCCCAACGACCGTGCCAACAGGCTGTTTTGCCCACTGATGGTGCCCAATGGGTTGTTTTTCCCACTAAAAGTGCCAAGCGAACATGCGAACGAGCTGTTTATCCCACTGGTGGTGTGCCAACGGGCTGTTTTTCCCATCAAAAGTGCTGAGTGACTGTGCCAATGGGCTCTTTTTCCTACCGAAAGTGCCTAGCGATCGTGCCTAATGGTTGTTTTTCCCACTGAATGTGCCTAGTGGATGTGCCAACAGGCTGTTTTTTCGACCAAAGATGTGCGAACTGGCTGTTTTTCCCACCAAAGGATCATAATGGGCTATTTTTAAAAATCAAAAATGCCTAGTGACCACACCAATGGGCTGTTTTGCCCACTAATTGTGTGCCAACGGGCTATTTTTCTGACCGAAAGTGCCTAGCGATCGTGCCAATGGTCTATTTTGCCCACCGAAGGTGTGCCAACAAGCTGTTTTTCCCATCGAAGGTGCCCATAGGGTTGTTTTTCCCATCGAAATTACCGAGCGACCTTGTCAATGGACTGTTTTTCCCATTGAAGGTGCCTAGCGACCAAGCCAACGGGCTATTTTGCCCAACAAAAGTGTGCCAACGGGCAATTTTTCCTAACTAAGGTGCCTGACGGGCTGTTTTTCCCATCGAAGGTGCCTAGCGACTCTGCCAACTGGCTATTTTATGCGCCGAAGGTGTGCCAATATGCAGTGTTTCCTGCCTAAGATGTCCAATAAGCTACTTTTCCAATCGAAAGTTCCCAACGCCCGTGCCAATGGGCTATTTTACTGATTAAAGGTGTGCCAACAAACTATTTTTCCCATCGAAGGTATCTAACGAGTTGTTTTTCCCACCAAAATTGCCTAGCGACCATGGCAACGGGTTGTTTTGCCCCCCGAAGGTGCCTAGGGATTATACGAACAGGCTATTTTGCCCAATAAAAGTGTACCAACGGGCTGTTTTTCCTACCAAAAGTGTCTAGTGACCGTGCCAACGGGCTGTTTTGGCCACCAAAGGTGTGCCAATCGACTATTTTTCCTACACTAAGTGCCTAGCGACAGTGCCAAGGGCTATTTTGCACATCGAAGGTGCCTAACGACTGTGTCAATGGGC
>JANIIA010057926.1:0-11037 GCA_027478495.1 Erythroxylum alaternifolium
AATCCTTTGAGAATTTCTCAAATATAATGATAGATTTGAGTTCCTTGATCCCAAATTAACTTAGAACACCTTGGTTTGGGTTAGAAAATTAAAAAAATGGTGGAAACTGGGTGATGGTCGAAAGTGTTCTTCTTCTCCTCTCTTCTCCTTTCTTCTCCTTTCTTTTAATTAAAAAAAGTGTTTTAATACTAAATGGTGGGGTGCACGACTACAAAAAAGGAAGAAGGGTCTAGAATATTGACTCTTCTTTGACCAAACATGGTGAATGTACCTTTTTGCCCTTAACTTATGTGAAATTACCATTATACCCTTCAAACTTTTCCTAAATTAGCAATTAAGCCCAAAATTTGGGAATGACAAAAAATTTTATTTTCATTTTGGTCCTCGGACTTTTTAAAATTATAATTAAGCCCCTTAACTTTATAAAATTACATATTGGTCCTCCAAGAATTGAAAAATTACTTTCAAATCTCTTATGTACATCAACTTTTCCAATTAAGCTTTTTAAGTGTCCAATAAGTCTATAAATCATGTCTAATAACCTCTAAGGAATTAGAACACATTTAACTTGACCACCATGTCCATATCCATCTAATGGAGTCGGTTTTACACACTTAGAAGCTTATATGCCATAAATCTCCAAGATTTCGCATACCGATAAACTCTAAATTCATGTAAAGGCATATAACATTACATATCACTGGCATATATACTGAAAGGATTCAAATACATTTTTGAACTCATATATAACCATGTATATATCAATATACAGTAGTATCTCTAAGTACAGACCAATACAAAAAGGGCTCAAAGAGTCCGACTTTACAAAAGAAGCAATCAATATCACAGACTAAAGTATGAAGATAAACAAATATGTGGGTGCTTGTTACAGAACAAGTTCATTGAATTGACCTCATATGAGAAATCCATTTTGAACATTACATGCGTATTTATGGAAATTCTCATTGTGATGATTGTATAGGTGATCATTTGAGTTAAGATCTCAAAAGTAATCTCATATAAGGATTATTATGTTTTGATACTAATTGTGACCTATTCTAGTTAAGGGTACCTCAGTCGATAGTCATTGAATATGGTATAAACTATATAAAGATGGCTGAGTAATCAATATAGGATTTATCACTCTAAAGTGATTAGGGATAATGTTCTATTAATCTCTATTAGTGTTGATTCGGAAGATCCTTGGCTAAGGTGGAATGACACTTTGAAAAATAGTTTTCAAACATCATTAATTGAATAATTACTAATGGTGAAGAATTAACATGATTGGATCAAAATATAGTAAACATTAATTCTATGCTCTATGTATATATGAAGAAAGGATTGAATTATACAAAAAAGTCATGTACGAAAAGGTTAGTCAAAGTTACATTGACATTCCTAAATATTTGAGTGGTCATGATACATTGCTAGATGTCTATCTTTATATATGGATATAAATTATTTAATTAGAAATTTAAAGTTAAATTAAAAGAACTTAATTTATCTAATCTTAAAGATAATGTAAAGTTATGATTTAAATTTATTGCCAACATAATTGAGAATTTAACGGGTCAAACACAAAGAATGGGTTGAAGAGAGAAAAGTGTTTTTAATCAAGTTAGGCTTGAATGTAAAGTTTGAGAAACTTTGTGTTTAAATATGAGATATTTAATAAATAAGGATCAATATGGGACATTAAATTTTATTTTGGAATAACTAATATTTAATTAGAATTATTAGTAATTCTAATTAAAGTTTTAATTGTGATTTTAATTACATTATTAAAATGTACAAAACATATTATAAAAAAAAAGTAACACACTACTACCATAAAGCATATGCCCAAACGTCCAGAGGACATTCAAGAACATACCCTATGAAAATGACATGTTAGAGCAATCGCATCAACTTATTATAGTATCATACAAAACATAAGTATTTCCAAAGATCAAAACTCCTCATTTCGTTCACAAAATGAAACTTACTTACATTGTCATTACATTTCATAATCTATGTTTATACATAACATAACATTTGGGAGTTTAAAGTTCTGTAAAAAAATTTCAACATGAAAGAAGAAGCTAAACAAAGTATTCTATCTAGACTCCGTAGGTATTAACTGACCAGACCTTTGAGCCATTCTTGTTTCCAAAATTGACAGTACTTGACTTCTATTATATCACCTTAGAAGCTAGGTTTTCATTGTAACTGAAAATTAACATTGCAATTTTAATAAGTTTGCGAACTCAGTGAGTGAACCATTATCGATGTGCTCACTCAAGTCAGAATACAAATATCACAAGTATAAACCAAATTCACGTGTATTTCCCAATTTAGCAGATGTATCACATAATTCAATATTGAATACCATATCACAATATATATCATATCTCAACAATACATCATAAACTACAAACATTTCATATAATCATTTTAGAATAATCCAATCATTTATATCAATCATTCATATCATCAACATATACACAAGCATTGCATATAACTACATCAATAGAATTTAGTAATTCTTCACAATCATTCATATGATACATGTAAAGATATTTATATAAATGCAAATGCACATATGACTCCACTTTTATTTTTACTTTCTTGTGACCGAGTACCTATTTACTGTCCCGTATCCATTGTGAATATCGGGATTATTTTATATTCTGTCTCATATCTATTGTGGATACCGGGCTCATTAATAACTGAGCCTGTGGCACTTTGTGCACATTTTTGAGCTTTAAGTTTTTTTTCACACTGGTTACTCCGGTCACAACTCCTTTATCTGATTATGCATAACAATCTGATGAAATGCATCGATTCAAATAATATGCTATCAATAACTTCATTTAATATGCATAGTCATTTATCACATTCATTGGATCTGAGTCCGACATTCAACATTTAGTTGGGTACACGTTTTCTATATTCACATACAAATAGAATGGACTTCTAATATAATCTCGAATATCAAACTCTTCGGAACATCAATGTCCGAAATTATCACAATCATATTAATAAAAGTTCAATATCTAAAAGTTAATCGAAAAAATTCAGTCATAGTGAGAAAACATCTAGATTAACTCACGATACGCTCCAAATAAGCTATTGTCTTGCTGACCCGATAATGTCTGGATGCTAACGATCAATTTGTGCTTCTTTAGTCATACAATGCATATATATAGTTCACACATTACTATGTTGATCAATCTTATGAATATTCAATCATGCCATATATATATATATATATATGTCATGTTTAATGCATGCTCAACTAACCTTTCCGAGTATATAACTATTTATAAATCTTGACTATTCAAACATCATATTTTGTATACTACCATTTTACAATCAGATTTGTACCTTTAAGTTAGCTTGATTTACTCCAAATTCATCAACTACACTTTTCACTAATCCTTGAACATTTTCAAGATCAAAAGCCTCTTATAACATACACACAATTGTTACTTTAAATCTAGAATCTATACATTCACCAAACTTTTTCCAACATTGTATATTCATACATTGACCCAATTCTCATTCATAAATACCACATGTTCTTCAATGCTTATTCATCCATACCTTATACACATTAATCATGTCTTTAAGATCATGTTCGCAGTAAAAGAACTCATTTATTCCTTTAACAAATCACAATTTCCAGATTTAAACTCAACCACATCAAAATAATCCATTCTTTAGATTATGACATCAATTAACTACATAAACTTATCAAGCTCTTAACCAATTAATCAAGCAATAATCTAGGCTCATTCTTAGCCTTACTCAAGTACAAATATACTAATTTAGAGTGAAATTTCTCAACTAGTTCAACATGTACACAAGGCTAAAATTAAAATTCCAGAATTTGTCATCAACATCACTAATGTGTGTAACTTTACTATTTTCAATACTTCACGAATTTTACAAGCTTAGAGACATCATTAACACCTGAAATTTTCCAAATTTCATGTCCTTTAAGGTTACTTCATTTTAGGTTAATTTAACTTCCATATTGGTTACACTAAGACTTACAAAATTCTTCTCACTTATGTCATTAATAGTAATTTTTTTATAAACACACCTATAGCTCTAATTTTCCAGATTTGAAAACACCTTAATAATACCTGTCTTTAGCATGAATTCCTCATCAATTATACTTCAAATATTAACTTAAATCATCCATACAAAAGCTCATAAACTATTGTTTTCGTACAAGCAAAAACAGAACAGAAAAGTACCCATGCATTCTCTATTTTCCAGCACATCTCTTCAACATCAACATCATATACAATCTATCCCAATTCAAAAATCATAATCTTTCTATTATAACATGCCATAAAGCTCAATATTTTACTTACTTATTTAGCTTAAGTTCCACTTCAATTCATCAAGTTAACCTAGCCCTTCATGCATGCAAGATCATCATAAATTCAAGGTGGCAGTAAAATGATTTCAACAAAGGGAAAATGATGATAACAAATTATAACTATCTTTGAGCAGATATTTGTATGGATCTTGTGGTGACTATGAATGAAATTGAAGCAAAATTCAGAAGTTGTGAGAGTGTGTGAGTGTTTGGGTGGTGAAAGTAATGGAAAGGAGAAGAATGAACACAGCAGAAACTACTCTTGCTAGGTTTGACCCATCAAATGCTAGGTGTCTCCATGTTACAATGACATATGTCACTAAGCATGTAAGCCACTTATCCCCTTCATAAGATGCCAAATTTCACCTAGTTACTAGTCCATTTAACACTCATTCATTGCTGCGATTTTTCAATTAATTACCTATTCCAAATGTCATTCATTTATCTATGCCAAATGCTACTCAATTTATAGGCTTAGTCATCCTAATTTTTCATGTATCAAAAACCAAAACAGAAACTTTCATTCACTATCATTCATGTAATACTAGTTCTTTCCCACTTCAAGAGCACTACACTAGCGCCTTTCTTTAGCATTAATTCACCTTCATTGTACTTCAAAATTCAATCTCATTCATCGACAAAACAACTTATAACCTACAGTTTTTATACATCAAGAACAAAGCATAAAAGTATTCAATTCACGCATCATTTTTTTTCAATTGTAACAATTAATTTCAAATTTACTACTTGTAACCAATCAAACCCAAATTGAATACATAAACAATACACAATTCATACCATGACCATTTTAAACCTTTCATACCTCAGTTTATGACAATTGAGTGCATATACTATCTTTGCAATGTGTACGAAATTATAATTAAGGTGTTTATGCTAATGATGTGTATATGAATGAAATGAATTTTATGAATGCTAAAACGATATGATTCATATGCAATAATATAAGGCTCTAACCCTTAGTATGGAAAACAGGCTATTACAATTCTCTTACCTGATTGATCAAATAGATGGGGGCATTGTTTCCTCATGTTCTCCTCAGTTTCCTATGTGGCTTCTTCTCTCAAATGATTCCTCCCGAGAACTTTAACTAATGGGATCACTCGATTTCTTAATTGCTTAGTCTGATAACCAATTATCTTAACCGGTTCCTCAACATAACTCAAGTTAGTTGCAACTTCAACCTCCTAAGCCAGTAACACATGTGTCAGATCTGATTGATATCTTCTGAGCATACTAATATGAAACATATTATGAATCTCAGCCATCTCAGCTGGTAATGCTAAATTGTAAGCCAATAGTCCTATTCTCTTAGTAATCTCAAATGGACCAATGTATCTAGGACTTAACTTACCCTTTTTACCAAACTTTAGCACTCCTCGCTCAGTTGATACTCTCAGAAACACCTTATGTTCTCGAATATCCTTTGGATGTTCGGACATATGCTTTATGGAAGTGGTATGTTACAATTTTGGTATCAAAGCATGGTTTATCCATAGGGACATTTATGAGCATTGTAAACATGACATATAGTGAGGGAATTGTATAGTGATCACAATTATTGTTTGTTACAGTTCATCTGTTATAAGAGATCGAGTCCCAGAATCAGCTAACCTTGAGTCTATAGGAGTTAATAGAGAGTCCTTAGTACCCTAGTTTGAACAAATGCCTTAGAGAATTCCTGAGAGGAGAGAAAGGAGGTATGATAAACTTAAGAAGCAGGAGGCTGTAGACTTTTATAGAAGTACAAACCCTGCCAAGGTAGAAGGTTAGTTGGAAAGGAGTGAATATTTGATCAGATAGACTGTAAGTATAATGAAAGGTTTGACTATGCAACTTGCAATCTCGCTACTCCAAGGTCTAACTTATCAGTGGTGGAAGACTGTTCCCGATAGTTCCACCCAATCTTGTAGATTGACATGGGAAGCTTTTTTGAAGGATTTTAAGGAGAACTATATACCAAATATCTACTTGGATAGAAAGATGAAGGAATTCCTAAATCTACAATAGGGAAGTCTTACTGTAACCGAGTATGAGGTGTGAAATTAATGGGGTATGCTACTGTTATAATTCTGACCAAGGAAGATAAGTGTAGGTGATTTGAGGATGGATTGAATATGGAGAACGAGGTTGGCTATTACTAATTTGAGTAGTTTTACTGAGTTGAGAGCTACTTTGATTCGAATTGAATAGTTACTGAAGAATGGACAAGGAGAATATAGGCAGGAGTTGAGAATTAAGCGTCATAGTGAGTCTCAAGTTGATTCTGACAGGAGATTTAGTAAACGCCAGAATAGATTGTCAAGATCACAATTGAGATAGAGGCAGTCAGGGTTTAGACTGAGAAGTGATTTTGTTCAGGCTAGTAGTGGTAGAGGTCAAGTATCTAGAGGGAAAACACAACAGATGCCTAGTTGTGAGCATTAGGGAAAGAAACATGGTGGAGAGTGTCGAAGATATCGGGAGTTTGTTTACATTGTGGCTCTTGTGGACATCAGACTAGAGACTGTCTCGCGATTTTGGGAGCATAGTCTGGAGTGAGAGGAGGATTAGTGATTGAGACGACTGTCCAGTAAAATAGAGCTAGTGGAGCAGGACAAAGAGGTAGAGGTAGGGGTAAAATAAGTTCAGCAGGTCCTAGTGTTAGAACTGAGGTGCGTAGTAACCAACCATAGTCCCAGGCCAGGATCTTTTCTATTACCAGACAGGAGGCAAAGAATTCTCCAGATGTTGTTGTAGGTATGTTACATGTCTTTTAATTTGAGGCTTTTGCATTGTTAGATCTAGGATCTACGCATTTATTTATAACACCATATTTGGCATCTAGACTGCATTATGAGAGAGAGATGTTGAAATGTGACTTAAAGGTGAGTACACCAGTAGGTAGTACTACAGTAATTGGATAAGTGTGTAAAGAGTGTGTTATTTGGGTTGACCAGGTGGAATTGAAAGCTGATTTGATAATATTGCAGTTGAAAAAGATAGACCTCATTTTAGGTATGGATTGACTTATTGCTCATAGGGTTGTAATGAATTGTCATATTAAAGAAGTCATTCTTGAATCTCTTAATCAACCAAAAGTAATATTTCGAGGTGTTAGTTAAGCAGTGCCAGCCAGATTGATTTCATGAATGAGTGCTTTTAGGCTGATTCGAAGTGGATGTGAGGCTTATCTAGCCTATGTGACTGATACCCTAACTGAGCAGACAGTATAGGATATTCCTATTGTTAGGGATTTCCTAGATGTGTTTCCCACTGAATTACTGTGATTACCCCCAGATAGGAAAGCAGAGTTCACTATTGACCTTGTTCCAGGTACTGCTCCAATATCTATTCCTTCGTATAATGGCACATGTGAAACTTAAAGAACTTAAGACACAATTGTAGGAGTTGTTGGATAAAGGTTTTATCGGACCAAGTGTGTCACCTTGGAAAGCTCCAGTTTTGTTTGTGAAGAAGAAGGATGGGACTTTGAGATTATACATTGATTATAGGCAGTTGAATCGGGTGACAGTGAAGAATAAATATCCCTTAACGAGAATAGATGATTTATTTGATTAGTTCCAGAGAGCTGAGGTGTGTACTAAATTAGATTTGAGGTCAGGATATTATCAATTAAAAATAGCAGAAGTTGATGTACCAAAGAGTGCATTTAGAACTAAATATGGGCACTTTGAGTTTTGGTGATGCCTTTTAGGTTATCAAATGCTCCGGAAGCTTTTATGGCGTTGATGAATAAAGTGTTCCAACCTTGCTTAGATCATTTTTTGATTGTATTCATAGATGATATCTTGGTGTACTCAAAGAGCAGAGAGGAACATTCTGAGCATTTGGCCTGATTAAGTGGTTCTTGGGTCATATAGTATCTGGACAGGGCATACAGGTAGACCCAAAGAAAATTAAGGTAGTAATGAAATGGGAGACACATAAAAATGTGTATGAGATTAAGAGTTTTCTTGGACTAGCAGGTCATTACAAGAGGTTTGAAGAGGGGTTTTCATTGATCTAGCTCCTTTGAAAAAACTTCTGAGGAAGAATATACCTTTCAGATGGACTGATGAATGCCAAAGGAGTCTTGAGAAATTAAAACATCGATTAACTATGGTACTAGTGTTAGCTATTCCATCTAGATTTGGAGGATATGTTATGTACAGTGATACTTCACACCAGGGATTAGGATGTGTTTTGATGCAGTATGGTAGAGTGATTGCATATGCATCGAGACAATTAAGGTCCCATGAGTTCAAGTATCTGGTTCATGATTTAGAACTTGCTGCAGTGGTGTTTGCTTTAAAGATTTGAAGACATTATTTATATGGTGAAACATTTTAGATTTTTATAGATCATAGAAGTTTTAGATATTTGTTGAGCTAAAAGGAGCTGAATATGAGACAACAGCGATGGATTGAATTGTTTAAAGATTATGATTGCACAATTGAGTATCACCCAAGTAAAGTTAATGTTGTAGCTAATGTATTAAGCAGGAAATCTAATAATAGTGTAGCTGAAATTCAAACATTGAGGTTACCAAACTTAATTCAACTGAAAGCATTGAATGTTGAGTTAAATTTAAGGCAGAATGAAGCATCGTTAGCTACGTTGAAGCTTAGAACAGTGTTGTATGAAAGAATCAGAAAAGCTCAAAACAAGGATCCAGAATTTGTGAAAATTATTGAGAAGTTGAAACAAAATATGAATTTTGAGTTTGAGTTGAGGGACAATGCATTATGGTTGAAGAAGGAATGTGTGTACTTGATGTTAATGCCCTGAGAAAAGAAATATAAGAAGAAGCACACATAGAAACTTATGTTATGCATCCTAGTACTACTAAAATGTACAATATACTGAAACAACAATTTTGGTGGCCAAGAAGCAAGTAGCTGAGTATGTTGCCAAATGTTTGACATGCCAGCAGATTAAGGTAGAAAATCAAGCTCCAGTTAGGAAGTTAGTCATTACCTATTCAAGAGTGGAAATGGGAGAGGATTACTGTGAATTTCATTATGGGTTTGCTGAGGACTTCGAAGCAACAAGATGCCATATAGGTCATTATTGACAGATTGACGAAATCGGCTCATTTCTTACTAGTGTGAGAGAATAACACACTAGATCAGTTAGCTTGTAGATATGTAAATAAGATAGTAACATTACATAAAGTTCCAGTATCTATTGTATCATACCATAATCCTAGATTTCCTTCGAGATTTTGGGGTAGTTTATAAGCAACATTGGGAACAAAGTTGAACTTTAGTACAACATTTCATCCTCAAATTGACGGATAGAGTAAGAGGATAATTAAGACTGTTGAGGATATGCTTAGTGCTTATACTTTGGAATTTCAAGGAGCATGAGATCAATATGTAGCTCTCATTGATTTGCATATAATAATCATTATCACAGTAGTATTAGTATGGCTCTATATGAAGCGTTATACGGCAGAAAGTGTCAATTACCTTTGTATTGGGATAAAGAGGGCCTAAGAATGGTTGAAGGTCCAGAGTTGATTCAAGATACCGTTGATAAGGTAAAATTGATCCGTAATAGGATCAAGGCAGCTCATGATAGGTAGAAGAGTTATATGGATCAGCACCAGAGGGATATGGAGTATCAAGTGGGAGATAAGGTGTTCTTGAGAGTGTCACCTTAGCAAGGAGTGCTGAGGTTTGGTAAAAATGGAAAGTTAAGCCCTAAAAACATTGATTCTTATAAGATTATTGAGAGAATAGGATCGTTGGCTTACAAGTTAGCATTACCACTATAGATGTCTCATATTGACAATGTGTTCCATATTAGTATGCTCAGGAGATATAGGTCAGATCCAACACATGTATTACCGACACAGGAAGTTAAAATTGCAACTAATTTGAGTTATGTAGAGGAATTAGTCAGAATAGTTGGATATCAGACTAATAAATTGAAAAATTGAGTAATCCCATTGGTTAAAGTCCTTTAGAGGAATCATTCGAAAGGAGAAGCCACATGGGAGACTGAGGAGAACATGAGGAATCAGTACTCCCATCTATTTGATCAATCAGGTAAGAATTTCAAGGATGAAATTTCTTAAGGGGGAGAATTGTAATAGTCAGTTTCTTAACCTAATGAGGGATTAGAGTGATAGTCACATTAATTGCAGTATATTAGAAAGAATTGGTACATTTGGGATATTATTTCATACACATGCATAACATGAGCATATATATACACATAAATGTTGATTTAGGAAAATTGTACTCAATTGACATATTTTGAAGTATGAAAGGTTTAAAATGATTATGATTTGATTGTGTATTTCTTATGTCTTGAATTTTGGTTTGATGAATTACAAGTAGTAAATTTGGAATTAATTGCTATAATTGGAAAATTGATGAATTAAAATGTACATTTAGTCTAGGAAAAATGTAAAGTGGCAAGATAAGTTGACACATGGAAATTTAGGATGACTAAGCCTATATGGCTTATAACTTGAGTGACATTTGGTGTAACACCCCATTACCCTAGGGTACGCACCAGGACGCCCGTAGGTCATTCCGACACATATCCTAAGATAAGGGAGCGTTACGTGCAATCTCTACAAACTCCACATGGCATCACATACATTTAAATAATAAAACTAGTAACTGTAAATTACAAGATTTTTAAAACCA
>JANIIA010057947.1:0-29323 GCA_027478495.1 Erythroxylum alaternifolium
ACTCTTGATTGCTGTTATTATCTCATCTGTCAACGAAAACATTGTCACCTTGCTTGGTTCGGTTACTTCGTCTAAATAGGCTTGGGAGGTGCTTGGAAAAACTTATGTGAGTAGCTTTTGGTCCAGAATATTCTCACTAAAAGAACGACTCATTTGTCTTAAGAAAGGAGAACAAACAGTGGCCGTTTTTCTAAGGCAACTTAAAAGTATTGCCAATGAATTAGCTATCATTGGCAGCCCAGTTAACGACATAGACCTCATTATACATGCTCTCAATGGCATTGGTTCTGACTTTAAGGATATTGCAACGGCCATACGGGCACAAGACACTTCGATTTCATTTGAAGAACTTCATGAGAAGCTCATTGATCATGAGACTTACTTGACACGGATGGTTTGACCTGATTCTACCCCTGCAACTGCATTAGTTGGGTATAAAACAAACGGGAAACGTCACAGATGACGTACTATGCCGCAGGGGTCCATGTCCACTTCCACCTTCCAACAGCAACGGAGAACTAGTTCCTCTGGTTTGACTTTCGGACCTGATGGTTCTGTGTCCCCAGTGCAGTCCCGTGGTGGTAGCGATGGTTATTCTTCTATCATCTGTCAATACTGTGAGAAGCCGAGACATACGGCTCGACACTGTTTTAAGCTTCATGGACGACCTGACAATAAGCACCCTTTGGCCTATCACATTCAAAAGTTAGTATAGCATTCTTCCGATAAGTGGATTGTTGATTCCGATGCCTCTCATCACATCCACCAATGATTTTCATAATCTTTCACTTGCAAATCCTTATGATGGCTCCAATCATCTAGTAGTCGGCAATGGTGCTGAATTACCAATTGCTAACATTGGTACCACCATCGTCACTACTTTAACTAAACCTTTATCTTTATCTGATGTTTTACATGTCCCCGCCCTCAAATATAATTTGCTTTCGGTTTCTAAGCTTTGCACTGCTAATAATGTTTCCGTTGAATTCTTCTCCACTCATTTTCAGGTCAAGGATGTCACAACCAAGGAGGTACTGATGCAGGGTCACTGTGCTGATGATTTGTATTACACTTCCCTTCCGAAGAAGCTCTATCCTACATATGTTGCTACCCACGTCTCTTTTCAGAACTGGCATCACATTTTAGGCCATCCAACTGCATCAATTCTTCAGCATCTAAATAAGCGTTTTTCTCTTTGTATTTGTCACAGTCCTTCGAGTCCTTGTGTGTCTTGTGCTTGTGCTAAGAGCCATAAACTAACCTTTTCAAATAAGCATTTGTCCAGTACTCGTCCTCTTCAGTTGCTATTTAGTGATGTTTGGGGTCTGGCTCCTGTTCAATCCATTGATGGTTTTTGTTATTATGTAGTGTTTGTTGATCATTTTTCCAAATACATTTGGTTGTATCTCATTCGACGTAAATCTGAAGTGCTATCCATTTTCACACGATTTAAATCTCTCGTTGAAAACTTCTTTAACACTAAAATCACATCTGTCTATAGAGATAACATGGTCATTCAAAGAAAAGAGGGTAGCTCACAGCCTGTTGGATTCAAATAAACCATTCGGAAAATTAGGTTGAAATATTTAAAACTTTGGCAACTTTTAGAAAGTTTTCCAGCCCATAGCCTGTGTTTTATATTAAGGAATCATGTGGTCTGCATAGTCAAATAAGGAATATGTACGCATTGAGAGGATCGTCTACCTCCTAAAATTCTGCATCTAGTTTACAACAAAAGCATTGATTTTTACTTTTGAGGTGGGATACTAGCATAACAATGTCTTACAGATCCTGCAAATGCAAATGCTGCCCTAATTTGAGTTTTCTTTTCTCTTATTTTGTTGTTACAATGGAAACTAAAGCATATATTCTTCCAAGTTAATCTCGAGATATATTTGCTGCTTATTTTGCTTCTTGACATTGAAATTCTTTTCCCTGTTACATAAAAGGCGATCAACAGAGATATCTTTAGTCATTCGGCAGACAATGGAAGCTTTCATAATGAGACACTTGATGCCTCGTTCTCATGTTCTATTGCAACTTTTAGCAACTCTGTTCTAGATAACCATATTATAGTTATCACTTTTTCTAAAGCTTTTTTTTCTTTGCAGATAGATATATATGTGCAAGTTTTACAAGCAAATGGAGGTCACCCATAAACTTATGATTCTCCAGATAATGCTTAGATCTTCATTCTGAAGTTCCTTAAGTGGCTCTTTTATTCATATTCCTAGATGATGTCTGTAGGAACTAGACCAGCATGTAAAAATGCGGCAACTTTGGCACTAACGGATGCTGGAATACCCATGTGCGATCTAGTCACTTCATGTGGTTCTGGATATCTTAATACCACTGCCCTCCTTAGTAAACTACTGAATTTCTTTTGTTTGGCATGTATGGATCATGAAATCAAGGAATTGATAATGATGTTAACGTTTCATCTGGTCACGGATCTGAACTACGTCAAAGATAGTGCTGGAGATCCTGACGTCACTGTAGGAATACTGCCTAAATTAGATAAAGTGACTCTTCTTCAAGTTTTCCATCTGGAAAATTGGTGATTTGATTTCTAGAGAGCTATTTGTTTTTTGTGGTGATTTTTGGTCATGTAAATTAGTTAACCTTTGGTAGTGATGCATGTATTGTGAGTAATATAGTCTCACGTCACTTCTAAATTGATCATATGTTCCCTACTCTACCCAAAAGTCATGTAATTGAAAAATAGTGATTGTTGGGAAGTGAGAGAGATATGAAAGAAAACGCTGTGGGGTTTCTTATGCCTTGTAGAGTCTACTTCAATATGCGTCTATTTGTCTAGTTTTTGGAGGAAATTGTCTGGCTTTTTCGGAGTTTGCAATTTTTCTACTATGTATAGCCTCTAATTTCCTATTACTTACGGAGAGGGTTATAGATGTTGGCATGTTGCTCTTTTAACATGTTGAGAATTTTTTTTTTATGGTTCGGATGCAGATGGATGCTAAGTTGCCAATTGGTATATTTGAAAATGTTATGCAACTTGCTGTAGAAGGCTGTAGCAAATTACGTCCGAGAAGTAAGCAAAAATATGTTTCCTAATTTACTTTGAATATGATGGAAGTAATTTTTCACCACAAAATTCCTTATATTTGATGAACTGTTTAATCTAAAATAAATATCTGAACAAGTATATAATTTGAGTTAATTTTGGGCTTTTGTAGATTTTGCAGGAGAATACCAGGCAACTGGAGTATCGTCGGGGTCAATAAGTGGAGTAAGATTTTAGAATATTTTGTCGCTTACTCTTAACCTAACAATGTTAAAGACCGAGGGCTAGCAGCACCAGCGTTTTCCGAATTGTAGGTTGCTACACTGACTTGACCTCGACTCAATTGACTTTGGGTCATATGTCATATTTAAAATCATCCTTGGATTACCCAAAATGATATCTTTTGTATTGAATTCAATCACGCTATTACATAACAGAATTTAGGTTCCTTCAATGTACACAACCGGCACAAGTGCCTTCACTTTACTTTGTCCCAGAAGATCATTTATCTTGTTCATCGTTCATTGCTTGCAAACGAACAAGTTAGAAATCTTGATTTTGACATGGAAGTATGGGTCTTATTTAGCACGTTTACTGCAAGCCGACATTTCACTTTTTATTCCTTTAGTTGAGAGTTATTGTCGGGGTAAGCCACTTGCATGATCTAAATGAAATGTTATTTCCACTTAGTCTAGCAATTACTAAAACAATTCTTAATTATCTAACAATGCAAATAAAGCATCAAATTAACTTATTTAAGACAATTAATTGATAACATTTTAGCTCAAATCAAGTGGCATGTTATCCCCTTCCCTTCCCCTGACTATCAAGTTTGAGTGGTCGCCTTGTAGTCAACAAAAATGAAAAGAAAATCGAACCATATAATCTCAACATTCTCATTCCAATGATTAGTTGCTTTTCGTAATGGTTATTAGAAGACAAACATGAGAAATAGTTATGAATTTAGTATTCATTACCTTTGACATTTATTTGCATATTTATATAACCAATTGATAACTTGAAACTAAAAGTTTTGCTGATTTAAGTAGTTTTAAAAAATAACAATAATTTTTAAATTTTTAAGAAAAATTCTTTGACTTTCGTTAAAAAATAATACCTAAATGTAAGTCACATGAATATTACATATGAATTAATTAAATATTGCTAACATGACGATTTAACTCTACTCTTTAAACTTTTTCCAAACTAATTAAACACAACTTAAATTAGTAACTTAAGATAACTACAATAAATAAATAACTACAATAAATAAAATTGACAATGGGTAGAGTTAGACTGACCTGAGTCTATCATGACTCGACCAGTCAAACTTGATTTATGTCACATGAGCATAAGCTCAATCAAGGCTTAAGCGGCCCAACCTACTCAAAGCTTGAATAACCTAATTTTTAACCCGATCTAACCTAACCCATCAAAGATCTAAATTTTCTATAGCCATATTGACCTCTCACTGTCGTTAAAGATCCACACTTTCTACCACCACATATCAACAATTGCACTCTAATTGATCAATAAGGTGTTTGTTCAAGGAAGCGTCATATGATAATCGAAAATATGATGGTTTTAGTCTTGTTTTTAGATGGTTTCTTCTTTAGATGGCATAGTAGTAAATGAGTTCCCCAATTCATACTCCAACATTCTTTTACCCACTCGAATGAATGGGTTTCCCTATTTACAGTCCAATAAGTCTAACTATAACTTAATTTGTTCTCCTCGATAATGTTGTTGATTGCACAAATTTATTAAGGATAAGAAATAAGGAGAAAGATGAAAGAGCAACACTTTGAGAGAAGAACTATGACTTGTTGATTAATATGTAAGTTGGGTTTCAAGCTAGGTCAGATCATGAAGTTTAAGCTTGAACTCGACTCGAACCTAGAATTAAAAAAAAAACTAATTCTGACCTAAAGTCTAATTAATTTAGGCTAAACTCACTAACTTCATATCAGATTGAGTTCGAACGCTTTTACCAACAACAACAATAACAATAATATTCCAATAAAAATCTCGTTGAACGCAGGGTCTAGGAATGTCTAGAAGTATGTAACTTTACCCCTAACTTGTAGACAGATTGTTTCCAATCGAGTTTAGACCTTTTTGTCATCTTTAATAGTAAATTATTAGTTTAGGTTAAGTTTAATTAGTTTATATTATCATGTCAATAACATTTGATTCGGATACATATAATATTCATGCCCATGCATTTCACCATTATTTTAAATAAAAGTTTTAAAAAGAGTTTTTTAAAATAAAAAATAATAAAGAATTTAAAAAAATTTTAATGACTAAAATATTTCATAAAATTACTTAAATTATAAAAAACTCATAAATTTTACTGTTTTATAGAAGAATTATATGGTATGCCCTTTTAAAAGAATAAATATTTCTGAAATGTGTTCTTATGCACCAAAACCCTAGCTTAGCCTTTAATCCCCTTGGATATCTTCTTCATAAGTCACAAAGGCCATAGCAATGATCAATTCTATATGTGCTCTACTTGTACTATCGAGTACAAGGCTTTGTCCTTAAGTTTTACTAGTGTAGTGGCTTAAGTTGGTTACTCTCAAGCAATAATTACATTAATTTCATTCACCTGCATATAGCTTAGTATAATGACTTGGGTAGATATTAACTAAAAATTTAACATAAATTGCTTGCCACAAATCACCTGCAAGTTAATGGTTACAGTTTCCAAGTCATTCTTCAATATAAAAATTTGCTTCAGTGAACTTAAGAACTTTCTAAATACATATCATATTGCAATTCCATACATTCAATACCACTCTTATTATTAAAAAAAAACCATTATTGAGACTAGATAAGTAACACATTCACTTTAATAGGAGTTGATGTATATGTGTTCATTAAAATTTATTTGTGCAATAAGGAAAAAACACAAAATAATATAAGGAGACTCATAATGTATCATTTAATGATGTTGAAAAACAGAACATGTTAGATAAAGAAAAAAGAAAATCTACTATTAATATAGATTCTTATTTTTCTCCAAGAGCCAATCCTGATTCTCAACTAATTTTAAAAAGTATTCTAATTGATAAGGATTTAATTTTGTAATGCTTCAAATTTATCTTATTTCAAGAACTACCAAATGCTACAATAGCAATGAGTCTAGGATTGAAGTTACCTTCTTATTATAAAATTCACGTGTCTTAACTTCAAGATTTAAAAAAGGATTTTTTTAGTTATGAATACATAAAATTCTAATCGTAAAACAACATAATGTACTATTATGGTAGATGGGTACACTAATCAAAGGTAAAGAACATTAATTAATTTCTTAGTTTATTATAATATTGAAGCATCTTTTATCATGTTTATTAATGCTTCTGATATAGTAAAAAGTATTCATACTTTGTTTGAATTATTTTCTTAAATTGTTAGGTAGATTAAACCAAAAAATATTGTTTACTTTGTTACAAATAAAGTGGCCAATTTTGTATTAGCTACGTACTTGGTATAATCAAAATATGAGCGAATTATTAGTTTTTATGCATTGTCCATCATATGTATCTCATTTAGTGTATATCATATTTCTAATCTTAGTTTATATGCATCTAAGATCAAAATTTTTGTGCATAATCACCTAACATTTTTTCTTTGATAAGAATGTAAGAAGATTGAGATGAGATTGTGCGTTCTATTGCTATTAGGTTCGTAACTATATTTATAACTTTTAAAAATATTTATGTTCATAAACAAGTACTTCAAATTTTAGTGACAATTAAATAATTTTCGAGTCATAAGTCATTAAAGTGTATGTGTGTGTGTGTGTAAAGAATACTTGCTTAATCATGTGGCTCCACTTATCAGGCTGTTAAGGATTATTAGCTCAGATAAAAAATCATCTTTGTGTTATATATATAACAACATATATAGAGTTCATTAGACAATTATAAATCATTTTAAAGAAAATGAGAAATTATACATGCCTTATACAAACATTCTTGATTAGCGATATGATAGCCATCTTACTAAAAAGATTCACTACTAGCTTACTCAAAGGTGATAAGTAAAATTAAATTGTAGGTTTAAGGAGTTTTGCTAAATCATTTGTGAAGAGAGAACTTAAAATAAGAAAGATCGAGACTGATAAGTTTTCATAATTTTAATTTTTTATTACTTATCAATATTATATCATTAAATTTTTACTAGAACTATTAATTCAAAGTACAAATGAGTGGGGGAGATTGTTGGAAATGCTCCAATATTGCAAAATTTTCTGTTATATTACTTGGTCAAACAACTTTAACATTAGGTTGTTAATGTAATTTGATTGGTTTTGAACATATTCATATAGAAAATAAGATTGTCTAGAATTTTAGAGCGTTAATAACCTTATTTATGTTACTTATAATTTAAGGATGAATAATACATATTTTCTTGAATGGATTTTATTTTTCAAACTATTTTATAATTTTTTATATATTTTTAAAGCACATAATAATATATGATTCAATTGATATTGATTGTATTTACTAGTTTTTTAATCAAAGAAAAAACGTTATCATTTTGTCTTGATTTTGGTGAATTTGGCAAAAATGATATGCGAAGAAAATGTATTTTTCATCACAATAAAATTACGAACGTATATTGATGGTTAATTGGTATCTTATTTAATTGTATTTAAAATAAAATTTTAATATATTATATTAGAAACTAATTTTATACATTATCAATTTATAATTTATTTAAATACAATGGAAGGTGTTGATGCAAGTACTTTTGATGAAAATTTAGTTTATAAGTCTTTAAATAGAGTTAGATAAGAATAATTGCATAAGGTAAAAACTTTGGAACTAGCAATGTTAGTTGAGAAAGTTATGTAAGGGGTGCTTCATAAAAGTATGAGGATCTCATCATAATTATAGAAAGATACTAGGCTAGAATGTTGACACAAAAGCTTCCCTTGATTACTTATTGAGTTATATTATCCCATCATCATTATATAAGGATGCTAGGATAGAATGTTGACACAAAATCGTCCTCTAGTTACTTATTGAATAATATTGTAGTCCTAATTCATACAATACCATAAATATATACATTCAATACTATAACTCCATATATTTTACATTAGACGTAAATATCTTATAGTATACATTTATAAAGATTAAATGTTATTGATTCGTTTTTCAAAACAACTCAAATATAATGTTTGATGACATAACCAAACATGGTTAATATATTGTTAATCTTAATATTTCCAAAAAATTTAAGAAGTTTTGGCCACTACTTTACTAACGCAAATGATGAGCAATACATAATTGACAATTAAATATTTTACCTCTATTCGAGTACAGGACATTTGGATGTCACAAAAAATCATTCCAACAAAAAAAGACATGAAATCTAATTACAAAAGGAAATTTCTTCATCCTTAAATGTCTGCATAACCTTAAATGGTTGATCAACTAAATTGTTAAGTCTACCAATTGCTTCTTTATAAGTCTTCTTTTATCATCCTTATTTGATGAAGCCTTATCCTTATTGTCGTTAATGATGATAAATTTGACCTTTTATTTCTTTATGGACATAATATGCTCAGCTAGGGCATATATCCCTTATTATTTCTAAATAACTTTGTGATGGATATATTATTCATTCTTAAGTCAAAATCAACAACTTAAAATCATATAATGATTCCAAAACAATTCATAACATAAAATAATGATGATTTAAAATAAAAAAAATTATTGTGTTAGTAATTAGGTCAATATAAATTTATTTGTGACTTCAATAGTTCATTTTCTATATGATCGCTTCTTAATGTGTAAAGAATATATTATTTTGATTTATTTCATAAATTTAATTTATATTCATTTATCTTTTTATTTAAATATGACATGTTCTAAATGTTACTAGAAATTCTTGCTCTTTGGGAGCTTGTTCATATAATCTCATTAAACAAGGATAATCTTTTTGATATATGAATATGATATAAATTTCCTTATGGTGTCAGTTGGAATTTAAGTTCCCTAACATATTTTTAAAGAACAAAAAAATCTTGGAAATCTGTGCATAATCACATATTTATGTTACTTAAGTAGTAAAAGCTGACACAAGAGTACCATGTCATAGTATTATAACAAAAAAAAATTGATATAATATCCATGAAACATAATTGATCATCTTATAAATGAAAAAAATAATTATATTACCTATTATCCCTATTGAAGAACTCGTGGGTTCTCACTTTTCTTTCTCAATTGTGTAAATAGTATTTAAACCTTGTTGATGACTTGAACTAACTTTACTTCATATGTAGTTGGTTAAAATGAAAAATTTTCATCATGTAAATTATTAGGAAAAGACATTTAAGGTAGGAAATTAAAGCAACTGAATCATCGTCATTAGGAGAGGGTCTGAGATAGTGATATAGGATTTTTTTTGAGTGAAATATAAAACATGTTATTATTGTATATCCTAAATAGTGGATATATCATTTCATTTTGTAGGGATCAATAAAGTTGATCGGCATATGAGAAGATGTAAAGTTGTGAAGCCCCTATTTGTAAAGGTGGTTAAAAGACAGTGATCCTAAGCTTTGTTATTTCAAATTCAAAAATACACGTCCAAATTTAAGTTCCATAGGCTTGAAATGGTATAAGCACCTAAATATACTCCTTTAAACACTAAAAAAATACTCCTATATGTTTCGGGTAGAAATAAGAGAAGTGATACACCCCTGTTTAAGCATTTAAATATACTCCTTTAATCATTTGAAAATACTCCTATATGTTTCTGGTAGAAATAAGAGAAGAGATGCAACCTTGTTTCATACCATAAACTATACACTATGTCATCCAAAAAGGGTAGAAGATTACTTACAATTATGCAACAACTTAATTTAATATATATCAACTCAATTCAACTCTCAATAAACAGTGATAGGTATGCACCCTTTTTAGTCAACTCACTTAATATAATGCTTTTATAGGAACTTGGTTTCTCAAACTCCTGTATGCCAAACCTTGTTAATTATTTTTACTCTCACCATTGTACGCATAATCATATTATTAACCATGTTCATTTTATATAAACACAAGTTTAGTATACATTCTATAAACATGGGTGGTGCCATGTCTATATAGTAAAAATTGCTCAATTTCTCTTAAGTAACTTGCACTTTCTAATTGCAAATATCATCCAAATAAGTAAAATTTTGAAAATAAGTAAGAAACCATCATCAAACAAGGTTAAAAGAATATAGAAATGTTGATAAATTGTGAAAAGTGAAACTTTTATTTGTTTATATGTTAATTAATGTTGTTCAAACTATAAAATTGTTATTTTTTAGTCACATTTTTCTTATTGGATTTAAATTCAAAGATTATGTAATCTCTACTCTTATGAAGATGATTGGGTGAGGATTATTGATTGGGCAACGATTTATTTATCATAATCTTAGTTTTGATAAGAGGTATACCTAAAAAAAACACTTTTCAACCTTATCTTAGAATCTTTGTCTTGGCCTTTTTGCTTTCTTGTCATAATGAAATAACCTTTGTTTTAAGGGGAGAGATAGTGGAGAGGTGCTTATGTAAATTAAGAATGGTTATTGCTTTGGTGGGTATATATTTATTATTTTAATCTTAGCTTTTATAAAGAATTTACCCAACTAAAGCCTTTATAAACTTTATCTCATTTTTTAAAAAATTTCCTTTTACTTGCCTATTATAATGAAATTATGAGTTTTTAATGGTAAATTGGTGGACAACATTCAAGGCAAAAAAAGAAAAAACTTAGTAAAATATTGTTTATTTTAGAGTGGGTGGGATAAGAATGCTACAAAATAAGACAACTTATATTAAACATTTAGAAGGATTAACATATGCGTTCCACAATGGACAATTTAAAATAGCAGAGGTGAGAATGATGGTAGAGGAAAAGTACAATTTATCAAATAATTTCAAATAAAATAGACAGGAAAAGACAACTTATGAACTGTACCCTTATAACAAACAAACTAATGTCACCTTTACTTTAATATGCCTATGCCGCTACTAAGTGCAAACAACACCTTGAATATATTAAAACTATAAGATACTTCCTTACACACAATAACATGTTATATTCCAACCAACATAATCATCTTAACCTAATCCAATAATTAACATGTGAGCAAACACGCTTGTGTGTGGATGTTTAGACATTTACCACTCCAATTATGATCTACAAAGCAATATAAGAAGGAACACCCCCATGCTGGGCATCATGTACTACTCCTTATCTTTCCTAAAGGAAAACATGATAATTAATATGGCTATATTTAGAGGTGTATGTAATCATCCAAATGAGACACAATCCTATAGACATCAATGTAATAAAGGTACAATTAATTAGAGTATTTGAAATTGTATGGAATAACCTTCATATACAATTGAAATTGGATGTGCCTATTTTGGCTTGTTTTAAGTTATTTTCTTAGGTATTATATCTATAATCACATTGTTCCCTATAGAGCTAGTTTTGATTCTTTTTTTTTTTGAATTTCGATTTGATGGTTTACCATTTACAAAAATTTCAGTTTAGAATGGTTTGCTATTATGTGCATTTTGATTTTCATTTTTTTAAGGTTTAAGACTTTTGTTTTGTTATATTCTGCTCTAGGTATAAGTGAAACTTCCAGCACCTTTGGTTTATTTTGAAGGCTTTTTCCCCAAAATTTTTGGTATGCATAGTTTCAGTTGATTTCTTACTGTTCGCAATTGCCTTTATATACGTACTAGACTTCCTAATTAAACTTCTCTTATGTATTGGTGTTTGTTCTTCCACTATTGTTTGCTTGGTTGGCGCTTTTTGATTCAATAGTTCCTACTATTTGTATTCGAAATTTTCCTACTGAGAACTAGGTTTCTTTAGTCTCTTTTGGAATTGTTAAAATGATCTTTCTACTTATTGCCTACATATAGTTGCAAGAGTTGTGTTTTTCTTTAATTTTCCCCATCTTAATTGTCTAAATGTCTTTGCAAAAAATAGAGAAATATTGTAATGGATAGTTCAGTTTATTAATTTTAGTGGTTGCTAATTTTACTACCATCACCACGATATTATTGTTTTGCTTTATTATGCTAGTTTTGCTTCATGTTAAGATATGCCTATTGATTTTACAACCAGTAGATGGTGTCAAAATAAATTTGAATTCCTTGTTTAAGCAACACATATATCTGCTAGTTATTTTACAATTGTAACTTGTTAAGAGCATAATTAGTATATATGTCAAAAAAAGAAGGAAAAATAGTCATTGAATGATAAGGAAGTACTTTGTTGATTGAACTTTGTTAGAATATAATAGTATTTTAATAAGGGTATTTAAGTCTTTTATGTACTTTCTCTTGTTTATAAATAAAAGATGACTAACCTAAGATAGGTTAAGTCGTCGTTCTCAAATTATCTTCTTCCTCTCTTTTTCTTCTCTTCATCTCTCTCTATAACTTACATGGCATCAGAGGAAGGTTTATTAGATTTGATTACAATCACGTGAATTTTCCTCTATATTCTTTTATTCTTTTCTTCTTTTCTTTTCTCTTCTCCTTGTCAGATTTGGGGATCATGTCCTAAAATAAATGGTTGATCTAGGTTGGTCTTAGTAGATACCTGGTGTTATTATTCTTCTTAGTTTTCTTTTCGGTTATTTTTTTCCTCACGATGGTTGACAAGAAGCCTAAACTAGTTCTGATTCTAGCCACCAAGACGACCGAACGTCATTTGAATGGTGATAACTATCCTCAATGGCAGCGAGCGATCTATAAATATCTTAGTGGGGTTGATGGGGAAGATCATCTTATCCAAGATCCTCTAAATGATCCTGGTGAGAAGAAGTCATGGTTAAGGAAGCCCAATAAGTTTTATTTGCAACTTTTATAGACAATTAAAGTGAACTTCTAGGATCAAAATTATCATTATGAAACTATTAAAGAGATATGGGAAACATTAGCATTTATGTTTTTAGGTGCAATTAACGTGGCTCGAACGTATGATGATGCTAACGAGGTGTATCGTGCTAATATGAAGGATAAGTCTGATTATTCCTATGATTTTCATCGAATGTTCAAGGAGATGAATTCACTACTTCCATACACAACAGATATTCGTATTCAGAAGGTTCAACATGAATAAGTTGGAGTTATGTGCTATTTAGCAGGGTTGTCTCCTAGTTTAGCTTTTGCCTGCTTACAAATTTTAGCTAATCTAGCCTTCACTCTCAGAAGCCATTCGCTATGTACAACATGTTGCCCATTCTTTACCATCTGAAAATTTAATAGCTGATAGTAGTGCACTTGTGAGCCAAGTTCCTCATTCCGATATTGGTAAAAGTGGTGGCTGAGGTGGCCGTTTGGGGGGCCGTGGTGGAGGCTGTGGTTGTAATGACACTGTAGTCGCTATGAGGGCAAAACAGTGTGTTATCATTGCAGAATGCCAAGGCATCATATAAAGAAGTGTTGGCTGCTTCATGGGACACGACAGTTAGCTCAATTTTTTACAAATGTAGCCACTGCCAAAACTCTTGAAAAGAAGCTTGTCAGATTATCAGTTGATAAGTATACTCCTTTGGTTCAGTTATAGGGTTCTACAATAGATTCTGCTCCTACTTCCTCCACGACTACTCTAGTTTAGTCAAGTAATCCTTTAGCCTGCCTCTCTTCCACTTCTTGTAAATGGGTCATCAACTCAGGTGTAAGTGAACATATGACTGGCACTATAGGTACTTTGTCCTCTGTTACATCATTATTCGATCCATTAAATGTTACTATTGCCAATGGCACTACTGTTTCTATCCTTGCCTATGGTAAATCCAGCCTTGTTCCTTCATTGCCTTAATCCTTGGTTTTATATATACCCAATTTTCCTTTCAATCTTATTTCTATTAGTAATATCACTAAAGCTTTGAACTATTTTATTGTTTTCTTCACCACACATTATGTTTTTTAGGATTTGTTGACGAAGATGATTATTGGTTTAGGTTGTAAGTCAGGAGGGTTGTATCTTCTTGAGGGTGGTGATGTAACTCTTTCTGCATTGGCTGCCAGTCCAAAGTTAGAGTCTCCCTGTCATCTCATTTTCAACTTGGTCACCCATCCTTGGCTACCTTAAAGAAGATTTTTCCCTCTTTAAGTTCCTTGTTTAGTTTAGAGTATGAGTCATGTCAGTTTGCAAAGAATCATTATGTTTTTTATTTTCCTACAGTCAATAAGAGAGCCGAATCTCCTTTGGAATTAGTGCATTCAGATATTGGGGGTCCATGTCCTATAATCTCCAAAACTAGTTTTCGATATTTTGTTAATTTTATTGATGATTACACTCGTGTTACTTAGGTTTATTAAATGACAAGTTGTTCTGAGTTATTCTCAATTTCTAGTAACTTTTGTAATGAAATTCAAACCCAATACAATGCTAAAATTTATGTTTTATGAAGTGACAATGCGAAAAAGTACTTTTCTAGTCTTTTCTCTGATTTTCTGTGAAAATAAATAACTATTCACCAATCTTCTTATGTGGTGACTCCTCAACAAAATGAGGCAGCTAAACATAAAATTCTTCATTTACTTGAGGTTGCTTGAGCAATTTTGTTTCAAATGAAGGTTCCAAAATCTTTTTGGGATAATGTTGTTTTAACTGCTTGTTACTTGATTAAGCAGATGCCTTCCTCTATATTACAAGGTGACATTCCTTATTTAGTTTTATGTCCCGTTAAGTCTCTTTTTGTTGTACCTCCTAAATTTTTGGGTGCACATGTTTTTTGGGTGACACTCGTTCATAAATATCAAAATTGGATCCTCAACCTTTAAAATGTTTGTTTATTGGTTATTCCCGAACTCAAAAGGGTTATAGATGTTACTCTTTTGATCTAAAGCGATATGTGGTTTCTGCTAATGTCACATTTTTTAGTCTACTCCTTATTTTTCCTCTTATTCTCCGGATGAGTTTGTTAGTGAAGATGAGTTTTTGGTTTATTATGTTAGACAGGTTCCTCCTCCTTCTGTATCGCTGGAAACTCGTCCACCGGTTACACAAATCTACTCCAGACAACTGTGAATTGCGTCTCCCACTCTTTCCGATTACACTAATCCTTCTGCCTCTCTTCCTTCGCCATGTCCTCCATCATATGGTCCTAGTCTTGATCTTCCTATTGCCTTGCATAAAGGTAAACATAGTTGCCACTATTTTGTTTCTTCTTTTGCTTCCATTGCTAATTTATCACCCTTTCAACAAGCATTTGTTGCTTTTTTAGATTCCATTTATATACCCAAGCCTGTTATAGAGGCTTTGTCCCAAATTGGCTAGAGGACAGTCATGGAGGAAGAGATGGCAGCTTTGGAGCACAATTTCACGTGGGATCTTGTGTCTCTTCCAATAGGTAAGTAAAAAATTGGTTGTAGATGGGTGTTTACTGTTAAGATGAATTCTGATGACACTATTTCTTACCTAAAGGCTCATCTAGTTTTCAAGGGCTATGTTAAAACTTATGGAGTTAATTATTCAAATACTTTTTCTCTTGTTGCTAAACTTGCTTCTGTACATTTGTTTATTTCTCTTGCGACATCTAAACAGTGGCCATTGCACCAATTAGATGTCAAAAATGACTTTTTACAGGGTGATTTACAGGAAGAGGCACATATGGAGCAATCCCCTAGTTTATTGCTCAACAGGAGTCTGAGAAGGTATATCGCCTTCGTAAATCCTTGTACAGATTGAAACAATGTCCTCGAGCTTGGTTGGTAGATTTAGTGGGGTGGTTATGGAGTTTGGTTTACGTCAAAGTGCATATGACCACTCTGTGTTCTTTTATCAATCCACTGTTGGTTGCATCTTACTTGTCATATATGTGGATAACATTGTTATTATTGGGAAAGATAGTAAAGGCATTGAGCGGTTGAAATTCTTTCTTCAAAGCAAATTTCAAACTAAGGATTTGGGAGATTTGAGGGGGCGGTTGGTTCGTATGAGAAAATGGTAACAGGAATGAGAATGAATATAGCGAAGAATGAGAATGGGTATTATCATTATAATTATGATGGTTAGTTAAGAGGAAAAAATGATTACCATTACCATTGATAGTGGTTGGTTTGTAAAAAATATTAAGAAATAAAAATTTATTATATTTTAATTAACTAATTATCAATAGTTTAATTAATTAATTACAATATATTAATTATTTAAAATATTTTAATTAATTACAATATTTTAATTGATGAATGAATTATATTTTAATTAATTATATTGTAACTAATTAATTATTATTAATTATAATGTAGTTAATTAATTATGTTGTAATTTATTATATTTTAATTAATTAATTAATTACAATATTTTAATTAATGAGTAATTTTTTCTAATTAGTTATATTTTAATTAATTAATTATATTTTAATTAATTATAATGTAATTAATTAATTATTATATTTTAATTAATTAGTATTAAAAATATTTTTAAAAAAGAGCCACTAATAAAGAATGTGTTTCATTCCTCTACTAAATAGAGTGTATGCAGGATTCTCCAAATGTGAGATATCAAACTATTGCTCCTATAATGATAATCAATAACCAACCACTCTCTTTTTATTCTTTACCCATTAACCCCTTCCCAAACCTATCAACCAATCACCCCCAAAATTATTTTCTAGGTATTGAAGTTGTTAGATGTAGACAGGGTATCTTTCTTTGCCAAAGAAAAAATATTTTTAATCTTCTCACAAATGCAGATATGCTTGGATCTCGACCATGTGATGCTTTTATGGTGCCTAGTTTTAAGCTTACAGCTGAAAGTGGTGACCTTTTAGATGATCCAGAGTGATATAGAAGATTGGTGGGAAAACTCAATTATTTGGTTATGACACACTCAAACATTGCTTTTCTTATAAATGTGGTTAACCAATTTATGTCCTCACCATTGAGTATTCATTGGGAGGTAGTTACGCACATATTTTGATACTTAAAGCGAGCTCTAGGGTGTGGAGTACTTTATCGTGACCATGTTCATTTAAAAGTTGAAGGAATATGTGATGTAAATTGGGCTGGTTCTTTAGTTGATCGAAGATCCACATTTGGATACTGTGTTTTTATAGGTGGCAATCTCATATCGTGGAAAAGTAAGAAACAATCAGTGGTTGCACGGTCTAGTACAGAAGCAGAGTGTCATGCTATAGCACAAACTACATGTGAGTTAATGTGGCTGCATCTGTTATTCACAGATATTTATTTTTCCTAACTCAAGTCCTATGAACTTTTGGTGTGATATTCAAGCTTCTCTCCATATTGCTTTTAATCTAGTGTTTCATGAGAGAACCAAGCATATTGAGGTGGATTATCATTTTGTTAGGGAGAAATTGCAACAAGGATTGATCTCTACTAATTATATAAGAAATGCGGATCAACTTGCAGATATATTTACTAATTCTTTACCTGGGAGTAAGATTGAAAGTATTTGTAACAAGCTAGGCATGATTGACATATATGCTCCAACTTGAGAGGGAGTGTTTGAAAGGACCCATCAAAGAGTTCCCTTACTGAAACCTAAGTGGAGCCCTCCTAACGACCCCAAGGTAGCCCTCTAATTGATATCTAACTCAACTGAAGGGTTCCCACAAAGTTAAATCATTCAATTGTTAAATTTTTTAATACTTTCCAAGTTAAAAACGCGGAAAATAGTGGAAATTTTTTAAAATCATTTTATTGAAAATTTTAGCAAGATAACGACTACTTTTTTAAGATCCCTAAAATTCAAAAACCCCCATAATATAATTTAAAGCACTTTTAGTATTCATTCTCATGTCAACTTCTGGAATGAGACCTTAGCTCCGCAGCACAAGCAATCACAAACATATAATTCTAAACATTTTAAAAACGTCTTTGAGGATCAAAGCCTTCGTAGTTCATTAAGTAAAAGATATTTACAATTCTACTAATATTCACAAGATCACACTTTTGAACTCTTTCCAAAATAATTTTAAAAATATCATATACATAGCAAAAATAACACACACGTAGCAACACCAAATGATACACCCAGTCTTAAGGTGAAGTCCCAATTACTGCAGCACCTGTATGCATACCTGGGATGATTTGTTTAAAAACGTAAAAATAAGTGTGAGATAAATGAACTCAGTGAGTGTAATCAGTTTACAAAATAATTGAATTTTTCATAATAACATAACTGCAATATTTCCATACAATCATAAAGCTTATGGTAAAGCATTTGCTATAACAATTCATTCGTGCATCATCAAATCTGGTAATAACATAACATTTCATAAAACAAAATTTCAAATTTTCTAAAATACTATTCCAAAATGCTTTTCGATGTTAAACTCATAATATACAAGTTTCCATTTTCTATTTTCCTTTTTTCCTTAAACAATAAACAGTTATGGCAATAAGTTTTCTGAAAGTTTTTATACTGAAAATAAGTCAACCACTAGAATTGGTACCATACGGTACATCTCAAATCACTTTTTAAAAATAAATAGTGACAACATTATTACTGTCATGATTTTTATTACTTAACATAGCCCACCACTAGTTCCTTTACCATACGATACACTAGACATAAAGTCACGAAGCTAGTTCTGCATTGCTTACCAGTGACTAGTTAACCACTAGTTACAAATTAGTTTTACATCTCTTACCCGCAACAAGTTAACTGCTATAGACTGATAGTTATGGAGTTGATTCTACATTGCTTACCTGTAGCAAGTCACATAATTGGTTCTACATCAATTACTTGTGACTAATTAACTGCTATTTACATAGTTAGTTCTACATCGCTTATCTATAATAGGTTAACTACTATAAACTGGTATATTAACATGTATAAAGCCTAACAGTGTACCATAGACAAAAGCAACTCAATATTTTTTCAATTCATCTTATTCTCGAAATCAATTATAGGAGGATTCATAATCATTCAATTTAATGCATGATTTCAATGTAACTTCCAATCATACAAAATTTAACTTTCAATTTACAACTCATATATTACTAAAGCATAATCTTATGCTAGCAATATTCCCTCGTAAAATATCATTTGCATAAAACTTAACTTAAAGTATACTCACATGTCATCAATTCTTTTGCAAAGAATTTAGTCATACAAAACAATTAAAATACACTCACAACTTGCTAAGTTGCTTTTCACCACTTCAAAACCCTTCAGTTGGCTTTGTTTTATGATTTGAAAACCTAATATGAATATATTCAACTCTTTAAAACATTTTTCAACTAAATACATTATAAACCATATCAACTTCATTACTTTCCACATACAGTCCATATACTATTTTTTCTCCAAATAATAGCACAACAATTCATTTAATAATTTTCCAATATCATAAATATACTTAATGACCATCCTTAATCTCATTCATATGGTCATTACATCATAACCATATCTTTATACCAAAAAAATGTCCTTAAGGCTAAACTTAAAATATTTTACATTAAAGTTTTCCAATTCAATTCCATTTGATTTCTAACACTTCAAACCAATCCAAATTCACTTCCATGACATTTTGATACACACATTTAAGCTATAAATTTTCATTAACAAATTTTTACAAAATCATAGACCCTTGGCTGAATTTCAACCAAAACCAATTCCAAATCAATTCTTTTTCATTTTTTTACTTCATTAGCATCGAATATCATGCTATGAACATCATAAAATATCAAAGTAGAATTTTGGATCATAATCCATTAAAAACCCTAACCTTGGTCGAAAACTCATCTAATCATTTCCATAGTTTTTCTTTCATTCTTTCATCATTAAACTAACTTCCTAATGCTATTCATTAATCTTAAATCATCAAAGAACAACATAAAATACTTTAGGCAATAGATCTTACCTTTAACCAAGTTTAAAGAAGTTCCATATATTATTTTTCTTAATTTTTCTTCTCTTAACTACTTCCAATGCAATTAAACCTTGATATTACATCAAAAGGGTACAATTTACACCATCAAAACCAAGTCGAAACTATAACACATCAAACCCAATTTTTCACCAAAACTAGTAAACTTACCTACCCATTTTCTTCTTCCGCTTCATTTAGATGGATATGGAACCTTATTGGATGCTTGATTAGAGGTAGAAAAGCATGAAAAATGCTTTGGATCACTTCTCCATGGCCATAGCCGAACCTCTCTTCTCCTTTCTCTTTCCTTTCCTTTTCTTCTCTCTCTTCCTTCTTTTCTCCCATCCATGGCCGTCCACCCATCTTTCAAGTGATGAACGTTGTGCTTGTTTACAAATTGTTCCACCATTGCCCTTAATAACATCTTATAATTACAACTTTACTAAAATGTGTCATATTTACTCCTTTACCTATGCCACTTATCACCATTTAATTGGTTACTTCTAATGACTTATCACCTTACACATTTCATTATGTTATCGGTCATTAATTATGACTCATTAATCCACTAATACCATTTTATGCAAAATAACCAAATTACCCTTTAATGCATTTAAGTCATTAACTAACTGAATTAAATCTAAAAAATAGTCAACAATCGTCTTATCATCAAATTGACCATGAAATAATCAAATTAGGGTTAAAACTTACTGATTGGATGCTTTAAAAAATATTCGAATGGGTTTAAAATCCTCAATACCATTATTTTCCAAAAAGGGCATTTTAACCCTAAACTTTGGAACGTCTAAAATCATCTGATCGGACTTAATTTCGATACATTTAAGTATCATTAGACTATAATACAAATTATAGGTTTTTTTTTAATTTTTGGGGTAGGATCCTCAAAATTACTATTCAAGTGGAAATACTATTCACCCTAAGTCACTATTAATATGGAAATATCATTCATTAAAATCGTCCGAATTTCATCCAAAAGTGTCACTTAAATCCTCAAAGCACATTTCAGGGCTTTTAAAGCTTGTTCGGACTCATTACATATCTTTCCAAAGTTTTTGGAAATTTTTTGAGAAATTTTCGGTTTAGTCCAAAACCATTTCTAGTCTATTCATGATCTATGTTATAACTTCAATAATACATTTAAACACTTAAAATACTCTAGTATATCATAAATAGAACATACTCTATAAAATGCATGTATAACACATTCCACAGTGCAATAATCGAATTAGGATATTACACTGGTTAAATATAATAGTAATTTAATAAGGGTATTTAAGTCTTTTGTGTACCTTCTCTTATTAAGTATAATATACTAAGGGTCAAAAGGATCATCGTCGTTGTCTTGCCTTCCCATCATCAAACGACCTTGTCACCAATTAATAACTCTTAACTCTTACTAATAAATGGTCTTATACTAGAGACAATAATAAGTCATCCACCTTTCTTCCTACGCCTCTATCCAGTCTCTCTTGTTATCACCAATTAATTACTTTTCCCTCTCCACTTCCTCCTAATCTCTGCTTCTCTCTCAAGCAAAGCCCTTTATCTCTCTACCTCTCTCCAACTTCCACCAGATATTTTTCTCTCTTATTCTTCATAAACAACCTAGAAAGCTAGAGATGGAACATGAAGGAGAATCCAATGCTGGATCTTGCTATTACTCCTTCCTTGACATTCGCATCAATGCCTATCAACCTAAAATCTACACTTGCATAAAAAGAGAGAATCCATATTATGATTATTCTCTCACACACATATCGAGCCTTCTTTCTTTCCCTTGATAGTGCTTCTAGTTTCGGGAAATGGGCAAGAAAGAAACACAACTTCAACTTAAAGATCATGTAAAATGGATCGACATCACTGAAGCTGTACTCAAACTTTTAAGGAAACAAACTCCTCTTTTGTTCAAGCAGGTCTTTTTTTGTGTTCCTACTATTCATACTTAGTTTCCTTCCATTGGTCAAGATCTAAGGTTTCATTTGTAACAGGAATGTTCAATTTGAGATAAAATTCTGTAGTGTTTCTATTGTCTTTATCTTCAAGATTATATCAGTAGTGGAGGGAATAGCTACTGCCATTAACATTATGTTCTACCTAATCATAGGATAAATTCTGCAATAATGCTTGAGTTAGACGGTTTCTTAGAGCTAAAGGTGATAACATGAAGAAGGATACAAAGAGTTTAAGGGCTTGCCTTTCTTGGAGAGTGATTGATACTGTAACAACAATCTACATTATCTTGTGTCCACTACCATTAGATTATGTAGAGAAGTTGTTTCTTACCCTTTTTCTGCTACTTCTTAATCCTCTCTTTTTTATTTTTCTACTACTTCTCAGTCTTCTCTTTTTTATAATCATTCATTTTCTTTTGTCCCGTTATACATGCGAAATGTTGCTTTTTTTATCAGTTTGAATGGTTGAGTGTTAAAGTAGCCACCAGTTCAAAATAAAGAACAACAAATGTTAGCTCAGAATTTATTAATCAAAGTATGTTTTGGTTACTTTATGTTTTCTATTTCTTGTTTCAGAATACAAAAAACTTGATGGTAGATGAATTTTCCACTAAGCTCGCAGAGGGGGTCGCTTATGTAGCAGGTCACAATGAAGAATCAAAACCTATTTTGGTAATTTTCAACTCCGCCATATACCAATTTTTTCACTTTTTGCATTTTTTTCAAATTGAAGGAAAGAAGAGAATAATTAATAGGCTTATTTCTCTGTATCTTTTCAAGATTCTGACTTTGTAACTATTACATATATACTGGTTTAAAGGCTTTACTGTTCCTTTATTGCCGTTGGTACAGATGTTTCGACTTAAACAAAATTACCAGAAGTTCCATTCAAATAAGTCGTAAGTGACTATATAAACTTTTGGATTCTACCTCTATTTCAATTTGTTACTTTTTTATTAATTCATCATCTGTTATTTCAAAATTGTTTCTTTCACTTCAATTTCTGCAGATTCACACAATTCTTGGTGTTTACTTTGGAGGTAGTCATATCGACCATGGCAAGAAAAGACAAACAATTTGTACTCCTTTTCGATTCAAGTATGTCCATTTCTTACGAAACTTTGTTAATAATCCATAGAAGTTTAGGGTCATGTAACATTTTTTAGTTAGGTAAGAATGCATTTGGGTGTGACACAACATTTTTTTATATAATTTTTTCATCTTATTTTCTTGGGCTTTTTCAAATTTGCTTTGGAATTTCTAAATTTGCTCCTACTAACACTGAGAATTGTGGCAGAGTACTACTCGTGTAGGCTTTACAAGGCTTTTGTAATCAACCCACCTTCTCTATTCTCTTATCTATGGAAGGTAAAATTCAAAATTATCTACCTAATTCTTGTCTCTTTTAGTGTGTTGTCTCGTTTTTTACCTGTTTTTGAAAAGTACTCAACTTTTTGACTTCTTCGACCTGTAAGAGGTTGTTACTGTTAACCTACCCCTATTCCTTTCTTTACCTTTTGTAGTTAATTTTCCATACTGGCCCCCCCACAAACTCATAAGTCAAATCTTGCCTACTTAATAATTGTGCAATTTGGATGATTACAGGGTGTCTAGCCATTTCTTGAGCTATCGATGCTCACGATGGTGGTATCTTCTATGGTCTTCGAAGAATCATTAGAATTCTGTGATTTTGGTAGATACCCACAAGTCTTTTCCCTCTGATTTGAGCCTTTGTCGGTTAAATCAACGACCAAAGATGGCTCATGCTCATCTTCAAGATTTTCATTCACTGTGTAGTAATAGTTTGATTCACTCAAACCATGGTACCTCACTTGAACCACCCGATTGCTTCAAAAGTAGAGCCCACCATCAAATCTTCTTAGGGGTCAACATGTATCTCCCTCGCTCAATGCGAGGTCCATCTCCTTTGCACCACCGATTTCCAGAATGCGATGTGGAAGCATCAATGGCTACACAAAGCCTACCAAAAAAATCTGTTTCCATCGACTCCGATGCCACAGCATATGAACACAAATGAGGCAGTTAGAATTAGTCAACCGCGCACCCCATAGCCCTATTTCCTCCAATCACTAGCTATGTTTTTCAAAAAGGACTGGAGAACCAATAAGTCTCATAAGTCTTTCTTACCGTTCTTGAGGTTCTATAGAAGGCCCTACGATGAGATCATTTACAGGTCAAAAATGACACCTCCACTTAGTGGTCTCATCTCTATTATGCCACCCATCTCAAGCAACACCATGTGTCAGTATCGCAATGATTCTAAGCCGAGAGCTAAGTCCATTAACGAAACAGGAACGAAGCAAAAATACATAGAAGTTGTATAAAGCAAAACAACAATGCCATTAACACGATTATTACTCCTAATATTTTGCTAATTATATATATCGTTTGGTTTTAACAATTACAGAGAAATGCTTAAGTTTGTATTTTCATTATTTTAATTATTCTGCATATCGTTAAATCAAGGCCAGTCATTTATTAAGAAAGACCAAAGGTTTTAAAGCATTAGACCACGTCAGGACAACACGTTAATATACTAAAAATAATAAAAAAAATCCCCATAAAATCATGGACATGGATGTTTGTGAGAAAATCTAGTACACTTGACTCTTGTCATCAAATTATTGGTATGAAGAGCAAGTTGGAAATATTGAAAAAGGGAGGAGGCTTTGCTTTGAGTACATGATTGTTCTGGATAAAATTTCCAGGATGAAGCTCTGCCTTGTGAGAGAACATATTTTATGATATAATATGATTACATGTAACTGAGAACATTCTAGCATCTCCTGTACTCTCGCTTTCCCACCGTGCATCTGGATGGCCATGTCATCTAATTAATAAACATAATAATGGTAGGAACCCAACTCAGATCATTTTATATCTAACAAGCAAGCACCAAGTGACCATAGTCTCATAATGATTATTCCCACGCTTTTCCCAGAAAGAAAGAAACATAAAGGAGCAATTGTTCCTTCTTTTTTTCTTCTCTATCTCATCCTAATCTACTACATCAATATCTTAATCTACTTCATTAAGATGATAAAATTGTAATCTCTATAATAAATATTTAATTTTTCAATCGTATTTTAAAACATTTAGAGACATGGACACGCTGGGAGTTGGGGTATGATAAAGAAAGAGATTAACGTATGGTGTTTGGGTTAGTAGTGTAGAACGACCTCATTGTCATCATTAAACACAATACTATGTCTACTTTAGGATCCTTTATAACTCCAAAATGGAATATATCTCTAACTCAAAACATATAATTTTGGTCCTTTAATATATATTAAAAAAATATATTTTTTGAGATTAATACATATTTATTTAATAATTTATTTTGAATGTATAATTTATGATTTATTATAAGCATTATTGTGAAATGGACACTGAATTTGCGAAGAAAATATAGAAGTGAAGCATTTAAAAAAATGAAGATAGAAACCCACCAACAAGAAAGAGGAATACTTAAGAGCCATTTAATTTGTTTAACACAAAAACACTATGATTGTAGGGAATTCCAAGATCCATCACTTAATTATTCGACACTCTTCATCAATCTCCACTCTCATCAGTTTCAAGTGCAGTAAGTGTACTCTTTTTTTTTTATCTAGACGACTACACTTACACCTCCCATTTGATGCCTTTATTATCATTCATTTAAGGGATTTAATGTCGCATTGAAATGAAATGATTAACAATTTCCCCAATGAGACGATAACCCGTCCATTTAATTCAAGTCTTCAAAATTGGACATCAAATGTCACAAATCTTAAGAGTAATCAAGTAGAAGCCAACTAAATCTTAAAGGTAGTACATTTATTATGGTAGCCACCTTATTTTTGCTCCACCGATCTTAGTCCTTAGTCCATACTCTGCAGCTCTGATGATTTATGCACTCGTGCTGTTAAGTCACAAATTAAAATCACGGTGGTGATTACCGAGGTCACTGTTTAGTCACCTAACCACCTCTAACTTTTGTTTCACTTACATTTATTTTATCCTATTATACGTTATGGTGAACATAAAGACAAGTTGTAATGTGAAAAGCAATAAAGTAATAAACTAGTCCAAGTCTTTAAGACCCTGTTAGTCACGTAAAGAAGAAGAAGAAGAGTAATGATAGGTCTAAAATCACTAGCAAACTTTAGAAATATTTTTTAATTAAAGATGCAACAAATATTTGAGTCGCTGCAGACTTAGAGCTGCCCTTATTAGATTACGTTGAATTTAAAGATGAGGCAGTCTTTTTTTAGCTTGATGGACATAAAGAAAAATAGCCCACATGGGGGTAAAAGACACAAAGATTGTATACCAAAAGGGAAAAGTAGAGAAGTTAATTATTAATGATAGGTTTAAAATCACTAGAAAATTTCAGATGTTCACTCGTAAATATATTTAAAGATGTTGGTCGAGCTCCAAACTGTAAGACCTATACATTTAAGCCATTAGATCCTCTGTATTTCAGTAAACAAGAGTTTTAACCTTCGTTTATCCAACAATCGTAAGTTTTGGGTTTTACTTGATAACATGTCTGCCAACTAATTCAATTCCTTTTCCATTTAGTAATTATGTGTGCTTAATGAACTTGAGAAAAGAAATTCCATATTTGACATTATATTCAGCCTGTGTTAATCCTTCGTTCGTTCTAATTATATTGTGTAGAAGATATGAGGAAATTGTTTTGCATTTTTCCCTTAGTACATCACTCTGCAGTGATAAGTAAAATTTTTTTGTGGGGACTTTTAAGCATTCAAAACATTTATAGTTGTTTTTGACAATTGAAATTACTTCCTTATCTTTACTTCAAAAGGTGTTTGAATCAAAATGTAATTCGTAGAACTTGGAAAAGGTTTAATTGAATTAAAAAAGGTTTAAACTAAACCTGTCTACTCATTTTTTCAACATTAATGTGTTATAATATAGGTTTAATTCTTATTTCTGAAAGGTTTACGTTTTCTAAAAATTTCCTTCCTTTTTGCTTTGAAAAAACTTCTTTTGTTTCTTCCTATAAAAGTTGTAGAGTTAAGAATTGGAGAAAATTTTAAAATGAAAATATTTTTAATGTATTGCTCTTTTTTTGTAGTTGTTTTCCAATGTTTTTTCCCCATGTGGATGGTTTCTGACTTTACCTTGTTTTACGTCTCTTTTTCAAATTGCTTTCTTTTATGTAGGTGTTGTTGTTGTTTGTCCTTGCCTTTGCTTTTTCCTACTGAGGTATGTTTTACTTTTCCTTAATAAAATATTATATCAAAATTTGCTTTATCTATTTGGTGCTTCGACATTTTGGGAGGAGGTTTTGATATGTTAGTTTTTTCTTCAATTTTTCCAAATGTCCTTTAGCACTTTCAAAAAATAAAGTTAACTTATATATAACTCTATAAGTAGTGGACATAAAGTAGAATTTTTAAAAAATATATTAATTTAATAGTACTTAATTATATATATATATATAAATGAGTGACAAGTTCTCAAGGAAATGATTCTTAATTTTTTGATTAATAATTTCTGGATACTACTAATATTGTAATAGTTAGTTAGATTTTAATGATGATAATAGATATACTATATTTTATAAATACCAACTATGTAATATTGTTTTTTAAATATTAATTTATGTTCAGTTTAAAATAACTATTTTTTTAATTCATTCACTATCATCATAATACATTTTTTCATGCTTAAAATATATATAGACAATATCACATATGCATATATTTATTTTAAGAATCTAAACAAGTTATAATGTAAAATATTTTAAAATATAAGGCTGAATCGTCGTACATTATAAAAACATCTATTATTTTATTAAATATTAAAATATTTCTCAAAAATTAAACTAAGATATAAAGCTTTTTAAATAGATAAGAAATTTACCATATCTAGTAAATATATAATTTTATAATAAAGTTATTACAAACAATTCTCAATATGTATTTATTTTTAAAATGACATTTATAAAAAGTGAAAAGTTTGATTTTTATTTAAAAGAATATAAATTTTAAATTATTGTTATGATTTTATATCATATTTATAATTTGATAATAATTTGGTTATTTGATAATTTAATTATTTTGTTAAAAAATTATAAACAGTTAGTTCCAATGACTTTTTAATTGGTGTCATGAGAGACTTTGTTAAATTGAAGTCGTATAAACTTATCAATCATGTTATGCATATGATATTTTAGTATCAAAATTATTAGTTTCATTTGAACTTAAAATTTATATTCATTTTAATAACTAGTTTGCGTAAATTTTCATTATATATTATAATTTACTAACATAATATAAAATTATTTTAAACTTAATTATCATTAACTACTTCAAGTTATTTGCAAAATATCATTATTTAATATAGAATTAAATAAGACACATATCAAATAAGATTATGTTATAATTATACAATCAAGAACAACAATTACATGTTAATAATTTTATCTAATTGTTTTAATTTATGCCTCTATTTTTCCATTATTTTCTACAAGATCTTTTTAGCATGTATGGTTGTTGGTTGTTTTCCCCTTCTTTCTAACTTTTTCTTCTTTCAAAGATGGATATAAATGCCAAGAGGCGTAAATATTATACTAAAATGCCAGAAAACAAAAAACGTGAGCTCCTACAATAACGTCGAAAAGCTTATGCTATAAAAAGGAGAAAGGCTACATCTTTTTTTGGTCGTACAAATAAGAGGTATAAAATTGATTTGTTTAAGATGACAGATGATTTTGATAGTTCTGAGTTGTCTATAGGAGAACATCAATGTCAACTAGTTGGTGGTCAGCCTGTTTATTCTACCATTGATAGTTTAACTGTAGATAGTCAACTTTTTGTTCATCCATCCAATAGTCAACTAGCACAAAATCCATCTATAGATTTTAGCATGCATCATTTCAATGTGAATCACTCCTCTCTCCAACTTAGGGAAGTTGTTGGTAGAGAATTAACAATTGAAATTTCCAATAATATATATCATAATTTAGATATAAATGCCAAGAGGCGTAAAAACTATGCTGAAATGCCATAAAATGAAAAATGTGAGCTCCTACATCGACGCTGAGAAGCTTATGCTAAAAAAAACATCAGTGTCAACCAATTGGGATTGCTACCATATAATTCTTATATAGAACAAACTTTAGAGGAGACTGTTTTATTTCAGATGTCAGCTTCACTTAGACTTTTATTTGCTACGCTTCTATTTTATTACTGAGCAATGAATCCTAAGTAACTTTGGGAAACTGTTGGACCCCGATTCTTTTCTTACTAACAAATTGTGCTAAATTCCTTTTGAGGTTAATTTTTGATTAATTTGTTGTGATTAGGTATTAATTATAATGTCTTTGGGAGTAGAAATTTTTTTTTAAAGATTGAAGGATTAAGAGGAGAAATTGAGATTAAATTAGAAAGCATATGG
>JANIIA010057968.1:0-11036 GCA_027478495.1 Erythroxylum alaternifolium
ATACTTATAGCTGCTCCATGGTTTGTCATAATCATATGTACATGATACATGTATGGATATGCTATGTTATTGAGAATAATGTTAACGAATGGGTCATGCCAATATTTCATTAGAATATAGAAAAGGTAGGCTTACTACGGGTTTTGGTGGCCTTACACCTACCCATTCCCTAGTGCCAACACGGTCCAAAAGGCGGGTCGTGTCATCAATGAGGTAGAGAGCATCCAGAGTGATTGCTGTTTTGTAGGAAGAGATCATAATTTGATTATTTCCTTTATAATTGATCTTGACAGTAGAGTCTACTTGAATGCGGCTCGCTTAGATGAATACACCTTCAAGACATTGTAGATTAAAAATAATGCTCTGATACCAAATGCGCGGATCGGTTACTTTCAATATAATGCTCGATATTTTCTAAACGATTTCTACTTGATTCATATGTTTATAAATGAGGGTGAGATTTTCATGCAGTAATTGTTGAATGGAGTTATTTAAATTTTCTTGTTGCTTTAGAAGATTAGTGATTTTATCTTCAAATAATTTCTGTTGTTGTATTATTTCAGTTAATTGTTGAGATACACTCATAAGGTTTTCCTAATATAATCAGTTAGTTAAGTAATTTGATTCTCTATTTTTTCTAATTTTTGTTTAGTTTGATATTGATGAGGTTTAGTAATTTTTATTTGTTCGGTTTGTTTATTTAGACTAAATGGTCTACTAAATGATTGAGATCGAAGTAATGGAGATTAGGTAGACGAGCTTGGTATATCGAAAAATGAATGTCTTTTTGGAATAATGGGATATTGAATAGTAGGTAATGGCCTAAGTTTTGTTCTAAAATTAGTCCCTACTTTAGCTACATCAGTGAATAATTTATCTAAATAAATTCGATCGGTATTCGTGAATTCAATACTATGATGGGAATTTGTTAAAGCATAACTAATTTGATAGGTTATTGAGAATGGGAATTGACCTTGATTCATTAAATTTTCTCTATAAAATTTATATGCAATAGATATAGTACCATCTAAATTAGGTGATCATAATGGGATGCCTAATTTTAGTCTAGTATTAAATTTAATTTTTCCATACGCTAAATTACCATTCATCATGCCTATTATTTGATCATTTAAATTTGTCATTCTTTCATCTATAATGGCCATTCTAATGGACGAATCAATTCCTTCTTGAAATGTTGATTTTAATAAAATTTGAATAATTGATAAATGAATATACCATATTTTCTGTTTTTTACTTTCAGGTATCTTTTTTAATTGTTTACTAATTTGGTCTTGATCTATTAAACTAATGCGAATATGTCCATTACAATGATTCATTTGAATAGGTGTTTTGTGAACCATTTTTCCAAAATAAATAATATTTTTTCTATCAAATAAATTATTTATCAAAGATGACTGAATATCTTGAGCAGATTTTAAATCTAATTTTGTTTTCGTTATTTGTTTTTTTTTCTTGAGTTAATAAAGTACTAAGATGAAAAGTTCCTTGACTTTCTTCTAATTCTAAGGTATCTACATCAAGTATTTCAGAAGAATCTTTTTCTTTACTAGTCATAGTGTATTATGAATATGAATTCTATGTAATTGTAACTATTAATTAATGAATCTTTATGATTTACAAAAACATGATATGTTTGTCTTACTAAATTTAATTCTAATTGTAGTTCTTCTAATTCTGCTAAATTCATGGTTTCTGATGTATGATTTTCAATATACTGAATTAATCTATTTGCAACATTGATCATATATAATCGAGTTGATTCTATTGAAGGCTGAGCCTCTTGAATATATCATTCTAATTGTTGACAAATAGAACAATTATTCATTGATATAATTTATAGTTAATATCATATTTTTCATAGTTTTGTGTAAACCATTCGTAAAATTCATCTCGAAAGAGGAAACGCTGAATATATAAAAATTCTTGTATTTAAGTTGTAAATCCATATCTATGTAGAAGAACAAAACAAAGATTTAATAATTGTGGATCTAATACGAAAAAAAAAATTTCAACAAATTTAAACATAATTTGTATAAATAATAAAGAACAAAATAACAAGAATAAACAAAGTATTAAATATGAAAGCATACTTAGTTGATATAATATTGAATTTCATTTTTATAATTATGTAAATCTATTTGTAAATGATGGTAAACTTCTTTACTAACTGCTAACATTTGATTTAATTTTCTAAAACAGGATAAATAAAATATATTTGGTGAGTTAGAAAGAAGATTAATTTGACTAGTTAATTGATATATTTCATCTTTATATTCTTGCATAAGGAGTTCAGTATTGGTAATCAGATTTTTCAATATTCTAAGATTGTCAAAATACATTATTATTTAATAAGGAGAAGACATATTATGAACAAACAAATTTTATTATTTGAAAAGAGTAGTACAGGTAGTTGCTAATCTATGAGCTTCTTAATACGTTTGATATACATTTTACGAAGATCGATAGTAATCTTTTTGAGATCCTTACTATATTGAATCATTTTAGCATAATGAGCGGTTAACTTGTATTGTTTAGAACTATGAGCTTGCTTGTTGCATGCGTGATATTTGATGATGCGATGATCTAATTCTTCTTCTCTATCATAGAGTTTCTTGATGGATATTTTTAATGCTCGTTTGTTTTCGAAATAACTCATTTTTTGAAGAAATAAAAACAAAGATTAGTCAATTAATTTATTAATTTCTTTAACAAAGATTAGTCAATTAATTTATTAATTTCTTAATAAAGTTCTTTTCTATGTACAAGATTGATTCGTTTTTGTTGTTGAAAATAGAAAATAACTTGAGTTCTATGAAAAATATCTGCTTGATTATTTGGTGTAAGAGGTGCCTGATCTAAATATAATTGATTGTGTTGGATAATATGATCAAAATGTTCATTTCTAATATAAGTTAAATCAATTAAATCCTTTAAAAACTATTTTTTCTCAAAGTAAGTTCGCATGAATGAATGGAATAAAAGAAAAAGGCACAAAGAAATGATAATGTAACATAATGAATATGAATAAATATTATGAATAAATGTGATGAAGAAATAAATAACTTATCCACATACCTTCTATAAATGCCTTAGCACCAAACCAGGTTGAACGGAGAGAGGTAGGAGAAAAAGTAGTTTATTTCAACATGAAAAACTAAGTTACATCGGCTGCCTTATATAGACCATGAAAGAAGGCTATTTACAACCGAAAGGATTGGTTAAAGAAAAAGAAAAGTAATGAAAAGATAGAAAGTAAAGTAGACAAGACTAAAAGCAAAAGTAAAAAGTAAGATTCTCCTAAAAAGACGAAAAAGTAAAAAGAAAAAGCTGACTAAACTTAAAGAAAGAATCTACACTATTTACAGCGTTGTCGGTTCTACCGACACTGCTTAGTGAGACTACATAGTTGCTGCTTTATTCCTCAATAATGGCTTCAATTGATTTTTTGTCTTCTGAATCTTGAGAGGTTTGTGCTTGAGTTGTGCAAAACGAACATTTATGTAGAGGCTGATATTGAAATTGCTTGCAAATAGCATACTTCCACGTATTGTTTAATTTTGCAAAAATTCCATCTAAGGTGATAAATGGCTTGATGAATTGTTGAATGAGCTGGAGTGCATCCGGAGTGATTGCTGTTTGGTAGGAAGAGGTCATAATTTGATTATTTCTTTTATAATTGATTTTGATTGTAGAGTCTGCTTGAATGCGGTTCGCTTGGACGAATACAACTTCAAGACATTGTAGATTAAAATGGTTTACTAATTCCCAGTCAAAGGGATGCTTAAGAGCTTCATCAATGCTTGGATATAAACCATTACTGATTCCAATTTGGATAAATGCAATACGTCCAACTCAGATTTCTCCATCTTGCAGATCGCCTGTTGTGAAAATAGGATAATTGCTCTAAATTTTGATAAATATTTCTCTGTCTTTTTCAAAACGATCCTTATAGTTCTTGATGGCCTGAATAAATCCAGAAGGAAATTCAGAAAGGATAGTTAAATGGAGTAGATAAATGGTGTCAATAAGTCCACTTTGGAAAAAGAGATAGGTCATAAGGGGGTCTACATCTGGAAGAATGATTGCTTTTGGTCCATATTTTTCACGATTTTGAGGATAATACTGGTAGATCTTTGAGTCCTCAGTCCAATTGTTGAGTGCTTGAAAGCATTTATAAAACATTTCAGAGGTCAATTTTCTTGAATCTAGTTGTATGCCTTTGTTTGGTATTGAGTTGATTCGATCCATGTTCAGAATTTTTCCTAACGAAACCATTTTGCTGGTTGTAGGTGGAGGTGTTTCCAATGCTTGGTGATATTGAGGTCTGAGTCTTGGATTCTTGAAGTCTGCAAATGCTCTTTCTGCTTCCATGCGAGAAGTAAAACTTTTATGTAGGATGCCTGAATGTCCTGTGATATGTATAGCAGCCTTGTGCCATTCATCATAGAGTCCGGCCATAGGTCCATTGTAGATGACATAGGTTTTTCCTTCGGAATGATCTTGTTTCTTTTGTGAGGCTTGACTACTTTTTTGTGGTATGGAAGGAGTATTTTGGGTAATTTGTGAAGGAGTGATTAAAGGAATAGGTCCAGTGTTTGAGTTTGGTTTATAAGTGTCTATAGGAGTGCTGGATGAAGGAATGGTTGTAACAGATGGTTGATCTTTGTTGTTTTGTTTCAACAATTGAATGGTAGTTCTCAGCTGGTTAATTTCTTTGGTTGTGGTTCCAACTTGCTGTTGTAGATTTAGCAACTCTAATTCTTTCTGTGATAATGCTTCTTCCAAACTTAAAATAGCTACTTCCATTCTCGAGTTAAAATATCTGCAAGATAATTGTCAGAAGATTGAATATATTTGATCTGATAATTATATTGGCTTAATTCAAGTTGCCATCGAATAAGCCTTCCTTGATTATAATTGGTCCTTATTGTGTACTTATTGAATCCACATAGATACTTTGAATCTGTTTGCACTTGAAATGCAACGGGTAATAGATCCATCTCCACTTCCTCAATGTTTTGAGAAGGGTAGTGTTTCCTTTTCATGAGTTGTATACTTGAGTTCAGAGGAACTAAAAGTTCCATTTGTATATTTGTAAAGTAGATGCTTTTTTGTATTGGATGGTTGTGCCAAAAGACACCCTGCCCATGTATCCATACTAGCGTCGGTTTGCACCAACAATGTATTCATTGGAAGATAATTATATAAGAAAGGAAGATGCTTAAAGAGAATTTTTAATTTCTAAATTGCAATTGTGTCTTCCATTGATGCTTTGTACTGCATTTTAATTGTAAGCATTTTCGTTCTTTGGCTAAATCTTTTAGAAAACCTTGATCTGAAATATAATTTAAAATACCTAAAAATTGTTGGACATGTTTGGGATTGTTGAGTTTATCAGGGAATTCTTGTAACTTTACTAAAATGTTAGGTTGTAATGTTAAATAACCATTATTAAATTCAATTCCTAAATATTCGATATTTTGTGTAGCAATTTTGGCTTTCTTTTTACTCAGAACTACTCCTTTGTCTCTACATCTTTCTAGTACAATTTTAACTTTTTTCAAATGATCAAATTTATCTTGGTTTGAATAAACAATAATATCATCAATATAAACAAACGTAAAATCTTCTAATCCTAATAAATTATTATCCATAAATCTTTGATAAATACTGGGGGCTTGCTTTAATCCAAAGGGTAATACATTCCATTGATAATATTTTTACGGAGGACAAGAAAATGCCGTTAATTCTTTAGTATTATCATGTAACGTCTAATGTGGTAAACCACTAATGTCCTTTGAGTTTATTAATAATATAATCTTTTATTGGTAATTTATATAATGCTTCATTCAATTTTCTATAATTAATAACCATGCGTCTTTTACCTTTTTTTGTTCAGTTGAATTATTTACATAAAAAGCTGGTGCTGAATGTTTGCTAAAACTAGGAGATATTAATCCTTTATTTAATAAATTTGTACATTCAGTAATAAATTCTTGAACATCTATTTGTGAATAAGGAATATTATTTTTAACATTTACTTCTTGATGAGGATTTTTAAGTCTTATTTCAATTAATTCCGGATTTGTATTTTTTATATGATCTAAGGGATTTTCACTACATACTTGATCTAATAATGTTTCAATTTCTTGTTGAAAACTAGTGTTATTAAATAAATAAAATTGAAGGGCATCAAGTTTTTCCGTTATCTTATGTAATTTTTTAAAAATAAGAAGTATTATAAATAGGAATTTTAAGAATACACCTCAATATACAAGACTCCCCACGTTGCGAGGATCAGGGGAGGGTCATCAATATATGCAGACTTCTCTATGCATCTATTACAAAGAGACTGTTTTCGTGACTTGAACTTGTAATCTTCTGATCACAAAGGAGTAACTTTATCAGTTACTACTTTAGTTAAAATAAACCAAGAAAATTTAAATATTTTATGATGATATATAATATTGAACCAATAATAAAATATAAGGATAACATATTTTAAAGTGTTTATTCTTTTAAGATTTTTTTTAATTTAATATCCAAGCTTTAAATTTTTCAAATGAGTAACCAACTTTTTAAAATCTTAATAATTCACTTCAAATGAATATTTTTGATATTTCGTAAATGTTTATCTATTAATCATATCAGTAAAAACTAACTTTTTGAATATAATTGTTAAGATTTTAAAAGATTGGTCACTCAAATAAAAATTTTAAAAGACTGGTCACTCAAATTAAAAATTTTCAAAAAATTAATCACTTTTAAGATTGGTTATATTTAAATTATATGCTTTTTTTTTCCTTTTACTCCAAATATCACGCATATTTTAGATAATTCAAACCAGAGGAACGAATATTGTTTCGTACTGATCGGTACCAATCAGTATGTACCGTATGGAATGATATTCGTTCGTTTCGTACCACCCATGAATACCAATTAGTATCGATGTTTTTTGTTAGATACCGGCTAGTCAGTACCATAAATTTTGAAAATACCAAGGACTTCTTTGCAATGTTTTGAAAATTAACCCTACAACGACAACCCCACTGCCCCTTGTCTTTGCGTTCCTCTGCCCACTCTCCTAAACCTTCTTCAACTCTTCTACCTTCTCATTTTTTCTCTCTCTCTCACTCCGACTCTTATCTCACTTCTTCACTCACCACCACCACCGTTCTCTCTCTTTCATTCTCCTTTTCATCTCTGACAATACTGGTCCCTCTTCGGTGGTGTTTCTCCTTCCCTCTTCCTCCCTAATCCACACCAACATCAGAGGATAGAGATCCTCCCTCGACTCCTCCCTTCGCGTCCCCCGAAGATGCCACCGTCTTCAACCCTTCTCTATAAGGACCACCGCACCACGTCGTCACCACTGAACGTCTGAAGGAGGAGAGAAGGTTGCTGCTCGCCCAGATCTACACGACTACCACTACACCCGAAGCCTATGACAATGTGACCTGTCACCCAACCCAATACTCGAAGCTAGTGAATTGTTTTTGGGGGTGTTTTTTAAGTTTTTGAATTTTTCCTACTTAAGCATAATTATATTTTTTATTGTGATCGATTGGATCTTGGATTTGTGAATTGGTTAGGAAATTGGTTTTGTGATTTGTGATTTTCGATTTGCGATTTGCGATTTACGTGTATCTGGGTTGGATATTGGATTTGAATGATCACAGTTTTGTCATTTGTGATATGAATATTGAAGTTGAATTAAATGAGTCACTACAGTGTTGGCTAGGTTTTGTGATTTGCATGGGTTGGATTGGATATTAGAGTTGAATTATTGTTTGGTTGATTTTTGGTTTGGTTATAAAATATTGATTTAATTTTATCCGATTAAGAGAAATTTATGATAAGTTTTTAGATGAATGAAATGCACGGCCTCTTATGAATATGTGATGATGTTGATGAATTGAATTGATTCAATCATTGAATTGAAAGTTTGTAAGTTGAAACTTAAATTAAAGTTCTAAATTGACAACATTAAAGATGTAAACTTGCAAAGACTTAAATCATTAATTGACAAATTCTTAATATTTGTGAAGTGGTATTTTATTTTTAGTATTTGAGTATTGACTATTGACTTTAGATAAATAATTAATTGAGTATAAAATTATGCAATTGTAAATTAATAATAATTCGATTGTAGTTAATGATAATATTTGCTTATTTGGGTATTAGTTTTGGGTCAATAATTAATTGAGTATAAAATATGTTGAAATTAAATTATTTGGTAATATATATGTGTGGGGTATCATAAATATTTATAATAGGTAATGTGTGAAAGTAGTGATGTAATAAATGTATCCGAAAAAGAACCTTTTTTTTTCAAATCGTGAACATGTTTGAGGCTCCAATCATTTATACTTAGACTTATTAATGTCAATTAAAAATTGTAGAAGCAACTTATATATTTAAGAAAGAAATATAGAGTGGTGTATATAATATTTTGGTTTGTTAGAAATGAAAAGAAGATTTAAAGCTTTAAATAAGAAAAAAAAACATTTCCAAAGAAGTTATATCCTTCAACTTAATCCTCATGTTATGAATATATCCTTGAATTCGATCATCATGTTATGAATAGATGTGTATGAACAATTGTATAAGATATGTCATTCATTATTTGGCAATTATGGAAATCATATCATACCCTTCAACTTGATCCTCGTGTTTGATTGAATTGAAGTTGTTGGAAATTGAAATTATTTATGTATGTTTTGTGGTTGCTAGAAATGGAAATTATTTTATGAATATTTTGTGATTAATTGAAATGGAAATTATTTTATGAATGTTTTATGATTATTGGAAATGGAAATTGTTTTATAAATGTTTTATGATTATTGGAAATGGAAATTATTGAAAATATTATTGAAAATTGTCTGCAATGGAAGTATTTTATGAATGTTTTGTGATTATTAGAAATGGAAAATGTTGAAAATTGTTGGAAATGGAAATTGTTTAGAATGTTTTGTGATTATTGGAATTGGATATTGTTTTATGAATGTTTTGTGATTATTGGAAATAGAAATTGTTGAAAATTGTTGGAAATTGAAATGGTTTTATGAATGTTTTGTGATTATTGGAAATGGAAATTGTTTTATGAATATTTTGTGATTATTAGAAATGGGAATTGTTGAAAATTATTAGAAATGGAAATTATTTTATGAATGCTTTGTGATTATTAGAAATAGAAATTGTTTTACGAATGTTTTGCCATTATTGGAAATGGAAATTGTTTTATGAATGTTTTGTGATTATTGGAAATGGAAATTGTTGAAATTTGTTGGAAATGAAAATTGTTTTATAAATGTTTTGTTATTATTGGAAATAGAAATTGTTGGAAATGGAAATTGTTTTATGATGGAAATTATTTTATGAATGTTTTGTGATTGTTGGAAATAGAAATTATTTTATGAATGTTTTGTGATTATTAGAATTAGATATTGTTTTATGAATTTTTTGTGATTATTGGAAATGAAAATTGTTGAAAATGAAAGTTATTTTATGAATGTTTTGTGATTATTAGAAATGGAAATTGTTTATGTATGTTTTGTGATTGTTGAAAATGAAAAGTGTTTATATATGTTTTATGTAATTATATATGTTGAATAATTAAATTGTTAGTTTTTGACTTATAGTGAATTGTATTATATGAAATTGAATTGTGTGTAATGTAATCATATAAAATGAGTTATATTATATAAGATGGATATACATATTGTGTAATGAAATTATATGTTATGTATTTTGATATATGCATTCATTTATTTTTACAAATAAATGGAAGGAAGTTCAAGCACTTCTAACCAACCCACTTTAGGAAGATACAATAATCCAGCTTGGGCTCATGCTACATTGGTTCCTGGTATGAGGAACCATGCTATTTGTTTGTTTTGTAACAAGCATTTGAAAAGTAGAAGAATCACCCGATTAAAAAAATATTTAGCTGAGGTTAAAGGAGATGTGGAATCCCGTAAAAAAGTAAGCTATGATGTGAAGCGATAGATGAAAACATTGCTTAATGAATATCAACATGAGAGAGATAGAAAGGAAAGGTTGAATTTTGAAATTGGTAGTGGAAGTTTGTTTTCTAATTTCCGTGGTAATTATGGAAATGTTAAAGGTGGTAGTGGTACTGGTAGTGTTCCATCTCAGGCTCAAGAAGAAGTACCTGAACCTAATGTGAGGAAGAGAAAAAGGCAGGTGACTAGTTTCTTTGCACCACAAATAATTCCTAAAGCCTAACCTTCAATTTGTAGTGTAATGCAATCAAGAGATGTGACTCACAATATCGATATGGCAGTAGCTAGATGGTGGTATGATACAAGTTCATCATTCAATACTTCTCAGTCTTATTATTATCAACTTATGATAGATGTAATAGCCTCTTATAGTCTGGGATACAAAGGTCCTTCGATTGATGACTTAAAAGGTAAAACTTTGAATTATTGTGTTTCTGAAATTAGAAGATATTTGGCTGAAAGAATAGTGAATTGGGGTACTTATAGATGTTCAATCATGTGTGATGGTTGGACAAATAGGAGACAAGAGTCTATTATAAATTTTTTGTTTATTCTACAAATGGCTTTATGTTTTTGAATTCTATTGATGCATCTGGCCTTATTAGAAATACTGAGACTTTGTTTGCATTATTTGATGAAGTTATGAATGAAGTAGGGCTAGAAAATATTGTTTAGTTTATTACTGACAATGATTCCGCTTATAAAGTGATAGGAAAAAGGTTACAAAGTATGTATAATTCATTTTTTTGGACTCCTTATGTTGCACATTGCATTGACCTAATGCTGGAAAAATAGGAGATCCTAGGTATTTTCCTTGTATTGATGAGACTATGCAGAAAACTAAAAAGGTGACAAAATTCATTTATGATCGTGCATAGGTATTGAATTTGATGATAAAGGAATTTACCAATAGTAGGAATTTGTGTCGTCCTGCTGTAACAAGATTTGCAACAAATTTCTTATCACTTCAGTCTTTTGTTTCGATGAAGA